>JAGGCA010002867.1:53940-79010 GCA_022876805.1 Osperalycus tenerphagus | reverse complement strand
CCGCACCACCGGATATCAGCAAGCTCGACTTGTTGGTCAGGTCTTCCATGAATGAATGAATGAATGAACGAACGAATAGTGAGACACATAATCGTATTCAATAGGAGTTTTTACCTTCCATAAAACACACGTCACGAACGGTGCCATCGTGCATCGTCAGCTCATATTCGTCGCCCTCCATCTGGCAGGAGTCCTCATTGAAGCGCATCAGTTTGATGGTCTTGTCATTGGAGCCAGTTGCGATCAGATCGCCGGTCGCATTCCAAGAGAGACCTGGACAACAAAACGTCAATCAAAACCATGCTAAATCCCATATAAACAGGTACGAACAATAAATGCTGCCTCTATGGTGTTTGAGTTGCTTGAATAAAACCTTTGGTTGGTGCGGCTCGTGGTCCTCTCTGCAAGTGCAATATGAATTAGTGGTACTGCTTGTCATTGTAAGTTAATTTCACCTCAGCATTTTCAACTCATGCGGACGCGGGTATCCGCACAATCGCAACGTCTTCGAATTGGAGCCGATGGCATAGAACTCGCCGCTCGGATGAAATTCGGCCGCCCGAATGGCCTGAGCATCTTCAAGTCGATTGACGGCAACAAATTCCGGTCGCTTGACATTCGAATCAGAAGCGGTGCTGAGATTTGATCGCGACGAGCTTACATTGGGGCCATGCTGAAATATTGAGAATAAAAATGAAGCTAAGTTAGAAAAACATTCAACGTTATTCGAGACATGTGACGCGTAGGTAGAGAGTCGTGGGCAGAGCGAAAACGAGATGATCGCGATGCGATGTGAAAAATAACTTCAGACCACGGGAAATACGAGTTTGGTGCGACTGAAATCAAGGTTAAGACTAAGCAGGAAATTATGTAAACAATTTTTATAACTTGATGAAAAACACGACGCAGATAATTGAAAGTGTGTATTAATAGAGCTGCTTCATCGAATCCGCATCAGTGCGCATTTTCTTCGCATCGTCTTTCGTCTCGCACGTTACCATAAAAGATATCGCAAACGATATCACAATAAACAATGCCGTATAACAGTTTAAACATTTAAATGCCGAACGTCATCGCTGAAAGCGATCGCAATTAACAGTTAAAAGCCACCGACCGAGAAGTACCGCCATCGTCACAACGCCAAATCGATGCGGTACGGCTTTTAAAGTGGTGGTTTCAAAGACTGATCGCTGATCTTCTCATGCATGACATGCCCCACACGGAATCCAGATAAAATTTTGCCGAAATTTATCGCCAAAAATGTCCTGAAGCTTAGAGGTTATCAATCGCACAAGTTTACCATAACACATTATACCTTACAGGAATATTTAAATTCAGTTATACGTCATACTTTAAATCATATCGATCATCAGATAGACGCAACATTAGCCTTGATTTACTTGCAAAGCACCTGTTTTATGTCAAACGTAGAGAAAAAACACGCAACTCAACCGTGAATATACCCGCCAATTTACTGGTGCTGCATTTAACATTAAAGCTAGGAATTCAAATGCTTTGTTCACTTAACACGTTATGCAAATGAGAATTTTTGAATGAAACGCATCACAAACTAGACGTGTGCAAATGATAATTTGATGAATATAGCAGATGGAAACCGGTGTCTGGCGATGAGCAAAAACCATTAACAGGTCACCTTTGTGCCCAGTCTAGAGTATAATAACAAAAGAAGAGGCATGGCTATTGTGGAGCACTGGTTAGCTAATGTAGTGGAAGAGTAACTCAACCCGTGGGTCTAACACGCTAGACTCATCATCATTATCGACAAGTCAGAAAAAATGCGAACAATGGCTGGCATCAGAATCATGATTCATGACAATGCGAGCCATCAACAACTTACAAAGTGAACGAAAGGCTCGTCGGTACGCGCCCATTCCGGATGCAAGTGCATCGGTTTGGCTTTGCGGTACGAGATGACCGGTGGCGAGTGCACTGGGCATTTGGGATCAACGGGCGACCGCGACGATGAACGGGGCGGCCCGTCGCTCAGCGAGCTGTTGACGGACATTTGCGAAGTGTGGTGATGAATGTAACTCGGACTCCGTTCGTATCTGGGCTCGCGTCCGGTCATCGAAGGCCGATCAACTCCCGTCGGTGACGGCGACGATGATGATGATTTAGGCGGAGAATCTCTCGAACTCATAAAATACACGTTGGAGTGTTGAGGAATGTAATCTCGCGATGAAGAGTGTTCTTCACTGATTCGTAACTCACGGTAATGAGATGTCAACGAATTCATCTTGCTTAGCGAATTTATACAACTTTCGATCGAATACAAATGAGATGAAGGTACGCGCGACACGAAACGATTCCGCGTAAGCTCTACAAATCCCTTGAAGCTCGGGTATCACAAAGACGACGATTGACTTATGGTGAAGAGTAAAGTCGCACAAACAGAAAACGAAGAGAATTATGACTTGCAGAATACACGAAGGTTGATCACACAATCATGAAAGGGGTTCGATTATGCGACGTCACGTCAACCGCACCGATATTGTGTCGGAGATCACACACAAGAATGACAAGAGTACTGCTATCAGGCGTTACTCTTAAGTAGTCAGATAATAGCAGCAAAACCTCTTTTAATGTCAGATTTTCGAAAATCTGAAGACGACGAAATCGAGGCAACGTATAACACGAATTCGGTTCAGATTCGGTGAGCCTTTAGCAGCGTGCAAGGCAAGTCGTCAAAGAGGAGGCAATTCGTCGAATAACAAAGCGCTTAACGCATCGATGATTTTCTAGCAGAAGTTGAGGGGAACTGCATTGCAAATCTGAAGCCTTCAAGTCAAGAACAAGATCAATATCGCGACCGTGTTCAAGGGAACTTTTTTAAACTAACTAATAGCGAACTTAAACTCGAAGTAACAGTACCGGGAAATCAAACATCAGACATGTACACATATATCAAGAATTTTTCCCTTATATACTGGCAAAGAGTTGGCTAGTCGGGTGGCGAACGAAAGTGGTTGGTTATCAGGAACACGCATTGGAAGATGAGCAAAAAAAACGGTAAATGAGAAGGTCTCAATCAGCATCAATTAAATCAGCTAAACGGAACGTGGGCGGTGAGGCCGGACGAGCGACTGACGCATCATTATTTAGAGCCTGCCATTGATTAAAATTTATGTAGATATTTGTGCAGAGAAATTTTGCAACTCAATTTCCGAAGTGCGGTGCACGAAATGGCAGAACGGATCCGCTGGAGCCCGTCAAAATAACGGCCGATAAATTTTGAACGACGACATTGTTTCTACGAACAATCGAAACGTGTCCTTCGTCAATCTGGTGTTGCATCGAAACCGAACGAAAACGAAAGCAAATAGCAGCATTAGATAATATACAGACTGTAAAGCAAGAAGAGAAACCTCGATTCATTCAATAATAATATTAATGAAAACAGATTTGTCGCGATACGCCAGATGAAGTGTGGAGATTCGAAGGTTGTTTGCAGCCAGAGAATGTCAAATTTGGAAAGCAATTTCATCACTGTTATCGTCGTGCAATGTTTGGTAAACGGGTGTCGAGCGCAAACACGAACATAATATACAAGTCACCGTGATTGCAGCGCCTTGTCGACGGGATCAGATGATGGCACATGCAATAAATACTCGGTGATCTTGAACCTAAATCCCACCGGTGGTGACATGACGCGCGGTTCGAGCTTCAGAAGCCGCATGCACGCAGACGCTGGTAATGACAAGAAAATACCCGCGGAGATCAATCGAATGAACACACACACAAACTTACGTGACAGCTGCGAAGTGACAAAGAAGATTGGCTTAGAACGGGCATTCGCGTCATCGAATTAAACAGCAGTGGCGAGTCGCGATTACTTCGGACGGCCAGAGCCTCCTTCATAGGTATTATCCGAAAGTGATGCATCAGATGCGATGGACGACGACTCACTCTCCAAGTCGTCATGACGCTAATTAATTACTCAAACTATTGACACAGATGCACATCAATCACAATGACACGAGAGAGTAAAGCAACAACAATTTTAGCCAACATTCACCATCTATTTTGGATCCATTTCTCGAAGCGCAGATGCTCTGTCACCAAATAACGTGATTCTCTGAACAGAATCTCGTAAAAATTTCCTATTAAATAGTATTTTTCTGACATCGATTGTATGATAAACATCTTTTTGTTGTACGTTTTTGTGTGGATATCGGTTATAATACGTACAGAATGGAAATAGAGACCGCTGAAGAAGCTGAAAATGGTATGCATAACATGACAAAGCATGACATAATTAATGAGACGCCGTACGCCAGGGAGGGATGAAAAGTAAATAGAAATTTAACCAACTCTGACGTCTATTACAAGAAACGTGGTAGAAGTAGTAGGAACATGAAAAATTTTACGATCACGATGCAAATTGATCATGCACGACACTCACGAAATGCACGATATGGCCGTGAACGAGAAGCAGGTGTTAATGGGACAGAAGACAAACAGGGATCTTTTGGATACAGAGTTCAAATCATACACGCGAAATCTCATCATGATGAAAAATGCTAATTCAGCGTATCCCACACACTCGCGGAAAGTGTCGTAACAAAAACTGCCGAAAATTCATTATCTCACAATTCATACATTTCATTCCGTTATCATCTCAACGGCGGGCATATCGATAATCTGTGATCTTCACAACACACTCTGTGTCGTAAATTCAAAGAAGTGGAACAGTTATTCGCGGAAGCTTGATAATGTGAAAGTGTAACTTGCAAAGCAGCGCTAATTAGAATAGATTAATTAGACGCACGGTGCAATAAATTAACGCAACCCGAGCCTAATGATGACAAGATCATGATCGTAAGTCACGTAGGCCTACCGTAACGCCGAACACGAGATACTCGGATAGCTTGTGGCCGAGAGGATTGAAGAAGACGCAATTCTCGTCATGGTCGACGATTTCCGCTTCGACGAACTTCTCTCGGTCTTCAGCAAACAGACAATCGACTTGACGCTTCACTCTAACGTTGTTCATTTTGTGCAAAACACACAAAGGTACCGCAACAAGAGACGTGAATATGAAACGACTGTGAATATCGTTACATACTGCAATTAAATGAACTGCAAGTAAAGTGCGTCGAGCAACAAAAAAAGCTGTTAGGAAAATTGTCTAATCAACAGATGCAACACCTACACCTACGTTCACCCCAGTTCCTATCCACAGATGGTCAAAATTTCCACTACATGAATATAACATTGAACAGCGACCAGGTAGGATGTAAACAGTCTGCAAAATTCTTTCGATTTCGTAACTCTGGTCACAAACCAATTTTAATGTTTTTCTTTAAAAGATAATCAGAGAAAGATGATCACTGCTCGGATCCTGGACGCGGAACACACATAACTACAAATCTCGAAATTAAGACCAATGATAATTGAAATAGCCATTAAAACTCAGCTAGCAGAAATATGATTAGGAATCTTCTTGCCATCCATTAGACAGAATCAACCATTAATCCATACGAAAACCGGTTTCCGGAACGAAATGCTAATTACCACGTTTGGAATATGATGATCCGTAAAAGGCAGTGACAATGAAACGACTTCAAGAACTTTCTCTTGAAAAAAGTCTCGTCTGATTTCGATTCGCAAAGCGTTTCAAATCGAAAAAGCCGCATCATGATGTAGAAAAAACTTGATGCACACAAATCATGCATATCGTAAAGTCAGAGAAGTTTCTCGTTTCTTACCCGTGGTGCAAGATTGGGCGGCAATGAAGGTGATGCATAAGTACTGGCATTATGCAAAGGAGATTGAACCACGGTTGATGGTGTGCCGCTGAACGAGAGATTCCTCTGCAGTACGGGAATCAAGTGCATAGTGCCATTATTGTTCGATATCGGATAAATTGGTGACTGTTGTGGAGTGGAGTTTGCTGAACGGAAGCGAGCCACATTTCCCCCCTTCGGTGTGCTTGTCGTCAGTCGCTCCGCATTCGGATAATTGTGCTGTCCCATCTGACTGACTGGTGTCACGTAATTGTTGTTGGTCTGAACGGGCATCGACGAGAGTGGAGGTGTCTGAACGTTTCCTGAGGTAAGAGACCCGCTAGTCGCAACTGTTGTGACGGCCACGGTCATGGGAGGCGTAACTGAGTGCTCGTTTGCCGTGAGTTTTTCCATCAACTGCTTCTTTTGTTCTTGAAATTTAAGCCATAAATCTGGAGAGCCTTCGACGGTGACATTTTTGGCACTCTTCGGTGTTGACGTTTTCGACAAAGACGATGACGCTTGAGATCGTTGCGATGGCACATCGGACCCTGAAGATTTGTTCTGAGTGATATCTGGTGACTTGCTGGGTATGGGTTGCTGTTGACAAGCTTTTTCGCGAACTGCCGGCAGAGTCTCGAAACAACTCGAGTTGAAGACGTCGCCTTCTTCGAATAGTCGATCCACTGAAGTCTGCATATTCTTCTGTTCTCTATCACCCAAATGGAACCCGGTGGCTGCCATCGATTTGGACATGACACCGCCTCCACCACCATCGGTCACCGTCGTATCAGCCACACTGCGCGACAAACCGTCAACCATGCCATCAGTAAGCGATTTGGTCATTAAGTCAGAGGCCGCCTTGCTTCTTGTGAATGGTGTTGCTAAATGTGAAAATTCGATTAGATTACTGTATACATATATCAATCAACGTTCAGAATAGGAAATAGTACATACCTGAATGTGGGAACACTTTCGGTTTAATTGGAGTGACTAGGATCATCTCGGACCATGCGGCAACGAGTGATGGCACTTGAATCGGATCGACATTAACGTTGAGGGTTTGATGCTCGAACTGGCACGAGAACGTCTCAGAAGGAATGCTTCGCAACCATGATAACAGACTCAAATCGGTGTTACTGAACCGCGTGCCATGAAACAAATTCGGGAATGCGATCTCGATGTCTTTCTTGTTCGATGTCGCTCGCTTCTGGCAGTAATCAACACACGTCTCGTACAAAATGCCCTTGATAATCAATTGCAATAGGCGATCTCCTTTCGAAACGCGTTCACTCTTGACCGTCTTCTCATCAACCGGCAGGTACCTAGAGAGGGAGAAAAAGCGTCAGCACTTGGATTCGACTATTATTAAGGCTCGAAATAAATACTTACTTCTCAACCAACGGCAGCACTTCGTTGGCGCATGCAATTCTCGATTTCGCTGGGTTCCAATTCTTGTAATCGGGGTGATGCGCAATCAAATTCGAGAACGTTAGCAGCGAACACAGATAATTATAAACCTCGTTATTCGGGCAATTTTGCTCCAATTCCTTCAACGCCTTAACGACTTCACTAGTCGCCTGATGCAGTTCGACACCTTGATAATAACCTGTTAAGCAAAGCGAAGTGACAGAATTAGGAACTCAGCGCAGACATTAATTAGAGCTCCAATTATAAATAGGGATTATCATTACGCATTCATCCACTCTACTAACCGGCTTCGGAGCGTACGCACAGTAATTCGAGGTATTTGTGCTTGTTGACGATGAATCTGAACTGTTTCTTGTCGAACCCGTCAATCGCCTCGATGGGCTGAATGAACGTGATAACGTCGTCCCACTGACCATCGACGATGAGCTGACGCAAGAAGAGGATATCGTCCGAGTAGATACCATTACAGACGCCCGTCTCGCGTTCGACGCTCAACTGGCTGATGTTCAACTCGCGATGAGACAAGAATTCGAGAATGACGCGAATTACGTCCTCCTCCGATAGCGTGAATTGCGTGGTGCCCGGCATCGTGCCCGAGACGCTTCGGAGCGAGATTATCGTCTCACCACCACACTGACGGCATTCGAAAGTTGCGATAGGAGCTCCAAAATGGGCCAACGATGCATTAAATAATGGTGCTAATTTCAATCAGATGAGTAAATTGGGATGACGAGAAAAACGAGATCGTTGGCGGCCAAATGTTGTGTCGATCACGTGACTCGCAATTCGAATCGCGCCCACTTAATTCTGGTCGCCCAGAATCTCTTCTTTTTCATAATGCAGTCCTCAAAATAATCTTTTTCGTGTTTTACCTATAAATTAATCAACTATGATCCTAACCCGATCGTTCCGAGTGGAACCCAAAACACAGACAACAACAAATTATCAGACGATTAAAGATCTGTTTGCCTGCTTATTTAGGCACGACTCTTACCCATCTCCGAACTGCACAATCAGTACGAAAATAACCCACCGAATATATATGGCAGAGAAGAGCAGAACGAAGTGCAAAGACAGGAACGCGCTGACAATGACAGCCACACAGTAAGTATTTTAGATTACAGATCAGCAAATAGATTATAGAAGCGAAGAGCACGGAGCCAGATTGGAGTGTGAAATGCGAGATGCCAAATTACGATTGCACGAACGACAATTATCGTCTGATAGTTGGACACGAAAACATGGAATCGCACGACATTCGACGATCACCACGAACGTCAATATGTCTTCAGCTACATCTGCTTTCGAAGAAGATACCTCAGGAAAAACAGAACGAAACAAGAACGCGAACTAGAGCCAATCATTATTATTACGGCCAGACTTTATTCACACAAATATTCATCGGATGAAAATTGATCGACAATAATAATCTCGGAGTACTCTGTAGGAATAGGAAGAGAGAGAAAGACGACAGGAGAGCACTTAATACAAGTCAAGTTCGTCAATCGTCATCATCAATGAATCAATTAATTAATGTGTGTCACAATCATCGAATAATGTCATCATTGTAATACAATACGCAAAATGTGACAGAGCTCATTTGGTCATCATTTTTTTTTCACAAAAATGTGCAGCGACAACGCGAATATGAAGCAGTAGTGTGATAACATTTAAAAGACGTCATGTTATTTGTGTTCCAGGTCACGAAGAGCTAATCAATACGAGTATAATAAAGCGCGAATACACAAATGCTGATTAATGCGATGGAGAAATGACGAATGCGGAATGCGAAATGCAAATGTCAATCTTGTTTGTTCTGTGTGTCTGTGTCTGTCTGTCAATGCCAAATGCAATGTAATCACACTGAATCTGCACAATTACATGTGACCTGTTCAATGTCGCGAAATATGCGTTATGTGTCCATGTACGGAGTAGTAAATCATTATCATCATCATCACCATCAATGATGTGATCGGTAGTTCTGTTGTGAAATGAATGTTAAAAACGAACGCTGAGCTGACGCGCGATGTCTGACGCTGAGCGAGCGATGCAATGCAATGACCAATTATCATCTCAAATATAAAAGCTTATCAGATAAACATCATAATCATTGATATATCGTTACGACGATGTGGTGCTCATTCGCTGGCTTTGGTTTCTTCTGTCTTCTTCTCCTCGGCCGGCTGCTTGTCTTCCGCTTTCTTCTCATCGCCACCTTCTTTCTTCTCTTCGGCTGCTTTCTTCTCTTCGGCGGCTTTCTTCTCCTCAGCGGCCTTTTTCGCTTCCTCGGCCTTCTTCGCTTCTTCGGCCTTCTTCGCTTCTTCGGCCTCCTTTTTCTTGCGCTCTTTCTCTTCCTTTTCGCGTTTCTTCTTCTCTTCCTTTTCACGTTTCTTCTCCTCCTGTTAGAAAAATCAATAAAATGATTTAACATCTCACACATAGATTGGACAACAATTTCACAGCACGATAACTAATCAGGTGGCGACAATTGCACATCGCTGATCGTCATCCGCACACGCTCATTCCACGTACCTTCTCCTTTTTCTTTTCCTCCTTCTTCTTCTTCTCTTCCTCCTTCTTAGCTTCCTCTTCCTTCTTTTTGGCCTCTTCCTCCTTCTTCTCTTCGGCGGGATCCTTCTTGGGCAGGTGAGTATTCAGTTCGAGCGTCTTGCACATCTCATCCCAGTCCGGCCAGTACTTGTTCTTCATGCGATCGACGAACGCTAACAGGTTCGGTGTGTCGCTTTCCATCCATTCTTTGATGCCGCCGAACGGAACGAAAACGAACTGGCATAAGTGAGCGAACGCTTCACAATCCAACTAATTGAGGGTTAGAGAAAAAAAATTAAAGCAAAACGGCATCAATGAGCGAACATGAAAAATGCATTTTGAAGTCGCGACTCAAGTTGATTGTCGACCGGCGTCCTGACATAATAAACATGAAACGCGCGCGCGGTGCGCTCTACTCTCGCAGGCATTCACCAACTATGTCGAGAATGCACATTAAGTAAATGGCGAGCGGAATGCAAGCGTAAATCTTACTTACCAAACGAGGCTGCTTGCCAAAAAAGAATTCCTTGTTAGCCAAGAACTCGTTCAACGCCTTGAGATCAGCTCTGCCAAACTCGTAGATCTCCTCAGTGGTGTGGCGACCCAGACCATGCCCGACACAATGTTTCACGTTCTGCGTGTGTGGCGGAAAAGCAAACGCGTCAGATGAGATGTAACGACACGTAACGTGAGACGAGAATAAGGGATACGCGCGTGACGAGATGGGAGTCGAGTACGTTTAAAAGACAGTTAGACTTAGGCTCATTGCATGTGTGAGCAGCAATGAATGGAGATTTGAAACAAGTGAGTAGAGGAAAACGTGCAGGATGTGAATTGCTGATAGATGTGTGAAAGAGAGAGGGGACGTTGTGCAGCCTTACACTTTTGAAACCAAACTTGAAGAGGAGATTCAGGATTGAATTTGGTAGCTTTGAGTTAAGTGTGCGCTTGATGTCCAGCTGAGCAGACTTGATGAACTCGCCCGGATTCTTGTAGCGCCACCAACGCACAACCCTAAATGATGGTGGAGACAAGAGCAAAATGACAAAATTGAGATAGCCATCAAAACATGGACGAGGACAGCGTGGATGTGGATGTGAAAGCAGATTAGCACTGCAATTCAAATTTACCAGCTCGTGTGGTTGTTAAGCATCGACGTGAAAGCATGACTGACGTTGCGTTGATCGGGAGTGAGGCCAGCGTCGAGGTCCTTCTCGAATGTTTGCGATAACTCCTTGATGATAATTTCCGAGTCAGCAATCTCTTTTCCGTTCAGCTCGATAAACGGTAGTTGACCTTTCTTCGATTTGTATTTCATCTTGTGGTCGACATTCTGGAAAGAGGCGAACGAGAGAGACGGAGTGGTGAGACATGTGAGTAAATGGCGTAAAAATTGGCCACTAAAAGCATTTTCAACGGCATTTTAGTATTCGCCGCGCAGGATGTCTGTACAAGTCATCTCTGTGACTCTGGCAGCGAGCATCGAAGAGCAAAATCGATGTCAAAAATAGATATACGAAAGTCGCTGAAAGGCGATGAATTTCCAACAACTGAATGACACGACGCTTTATGAGTGAAACGTGTTATCTGTTTTTGGTAATAATCCACTGCCAGTTCGCTCGCGATGTGTCAAGATGTACTGTACCAGTATATGTGTGCTCGTCCGTCAATAAAAACGGCACAACGTGCTCAAAGCGATCATTTTGGGGCGACGTGCTTTAAATGCGAAAACACGATCCGAATGACAACAGTGACGAATTGAAAATTCACTAAACTCGAACTCTCGTACTGAAAACAACTACCTGGAACGAAATCGGCGCACATGCATGTCGATGTTGGTGCAACAGTACACTTACTCGAACCGCTCGTCAAGTCGGCCTAATGAGACCGACCGAGCATCATCTAGTAAATGGGCTAACTATGGGCATCGTTTTTGTTTGCTTATCGTATAACCATAGAGGCTCGTAAATTGTAATGACGCTCGAGCTAGAATGTAATTCTTGTTGCTCGTAACCATGACTATCGGCAATTGGGCGCTGAGCATCCATCGGTCAGCATGCAGCAGACGATTTTATGTGCGACTGAATGACGAGTGACTGGGAACACAATGAACAGAAAGAAGAGAGCAACAGGAACAAAATTCGACGGCAGTGAAGAGCAGCATATCGAGCCTTGAGAGTGAAATATTCGGTCAAGCGAGCACTCCAAGAATTCTCTCACTTCCCGTCTCGCCTCTAGTTTCTAACTCATCACACACAAACAATCTCATCGTTCGTCGCCGAGACATAAAAAATTTATATCTAATTTGATTCGCTTAGTCTACGCTTATCGGTTGATGTTTCGAGTGTCTTGTTACTCATTCCTTCCCATGCCAAGCTAATGATAAGCTTCTGTGCCACTCACTACTACTATTCAGAAGACGTCGAGATCGAGACATTTCTTCCTCTTGTCGGCATTGTGTTTCGTCTCGCATTCTCGAGAAAATATGCGCATCACATAAATTACATAGATTAACTGGCAACTGCAAATATATCGACTTAGCGTTGACCGGATCGGGGTGCAAATCATGCCGGCCATCGAAGTGATGACAAATTGGCAAAACAGTGTAAAATCGTGGGGCTGGCATGCACATTTTATAAGCGGCATCGCGCTCGCATTCCACTCCATTCCATTCGTCCCGTTCGTCGTTCTCCGTGTCTCGCGTCACACCCAAACATCTCGCTGGCGTGATGGCGGCGCGGCGCCGAACAACGACGACGAATCGACGGAGGAGCGACGATCGGGAGACGCGATTCCCGATACAGACGAATTCGGCACGCAACCAGCTAATTGAGAAAGCATTAATAGAGCATAATTGTGGCGGCAATGCACGCTACGAGCGGCAATGCGGCTAATTAAAAGCGAATGAGGCAAAAAAGGCGAGAAGCTCGAATCGGCGGCGTTCGAATCGGCGCGACTAACTACAAACTATATAGCGAGGCGATGTTAATGAACGAGAGCGAGCCGAGTGCGATCCGGTACGACAAGCGCACAACAATGTCACCGATTAGCACCACATCGACACCTCCGACTGGCAACTGGTGACCGACAATCTGGTCCGAGAGCATCTCGTCGCCACGTACCTCATACTTGATGTCGTTCATCCTGAGCCAGGTCTCCACCTTGAGACAGTAGGGCGACGCGGAAGGCAGCGTGGGACACCGAGTGAACTGGAACACGTAGACGGTGTCCTTCTCCCATTCGATCTTGTGCACGGTCGGGCGCACCTCCTTCTTCGGGCTGGACGCCTCGCTGCTGGCCTGTTCCTGTTGACCATCCTGGTGCGTGTCACTCGTCGGCGATGTCGTCTGGCCGTCAGCCGGTGCGGCCGACTGGTTCTGGGCCGTTTCGGTGGCCGTTGTGCTGGTCATGATGATCAGTGGGTCGGTGGATCGGGTGAGAAAAGCGACAAGACGAGGGTGCGACGAACGCGAACGCGACGAGCAACGTTATGGCGCCGAGACTCCGAAGCGATGAACGGGCGTTGAGCGGACTCGAGTCCAATAATCGAATAATCGATTCTACGATTATGCGATTATGCTGCCGCCTATATACTGGCCGACCAGGTGATTCACTTGGCTGGAATTTCAATTCACAATTCAATATCTGCCTGGGTCTAATTCCTCTACTATGCCGCTGTCATATCGTTCAACGCACTACACGTCTTGTGACTGATTCATTGACTGATTAGAGAACGAACGAAGGAAGTAAGCGTCACTGTTTTATCACAGCCCAGCCCTGCTCATCTGGCATGAACACGGCAATTCACATTCACATGCAAAGCGATGTTCATATGCACGTGTTCTGGTCGATGAGTAGATATAGTCAAGGTTGGACACGACCTACACGCCGCTCGACCTACCTGTGTGTCTTGTTCACCGAAGACTGATTAAGCAAGTTGTGTTGTCCTTCCTCGACAGCAGATCACGGCAATGTCACAAGTACGAAATTCGAGACAATAAACTTTTACAGATCATCAGCAATGAGACATAACTGCATCTAGAGAGAAAACTTTATTGGAAGTCGACTGCCTGATTACTCAGGTTGCCCGATAGACACAGCATGACACATAATTCATGATTTATGATTCACCCTACATTTTATATGACGATTGACTAGAAGGTACGAATAATCGCATAAAAGAGATCGGAGGTATATTGAAATTTGGCAGTCTGCTGTTACTATTCTCGGGTGACCGTTACTGTCCTCTGTGTTCTGCGGCGTATTTTCAATACGTTAACCCCAAGTGCTTCTTTAATTCAGTTCTTCTCTCACATCGAATATTGGCGTTCAGTTTTTGTTTAATGACAGTTTATTAACATGTTAGCTCGACTGAGACTAATTTCTGTGTTTTCGCTTCTTTTCGTTATTGCAACAGGTAAGACAACAACTCGGACGTGCAACTCTTAACGATGTTTTAATCAATTATCGATTTCGATCTCTTTATGTAGGAGCGGACTACTGTCCATCCAACTGGTTCCGTTGCGACAACGGTAAATGTGTCGCTTCCTTCTTCCGATGTGATGGCGAGGATGATTGTGGCGATTTCAGCGACGAGCTTAACTGCTTCAATGGCCAACCATCTCTGCACTCAATCATCAACTGTCCTCTTGACCACAAACGCTGCCCGACATCTGACGAATGCATCCCGGACAAGTGGTTCTGCGATGGTCACCGTGACTGTATCGACGGGTTCGACGAGAAAAATTGTAGCACGAAGATCAACTGTGAAGGATTCGTCTGCCACAACATGCAATGTATACCTGGACTCTGGCGATGCGATGGCTTCGTTGACTGCAGCGATGCTTCGGACGAACTAAATTGTTCCAAGCATCTTCATCCATGCAGCAAAGACCAAGGCTTCTTCAGGTGCAAGAGCGGCGACTGCATTCCTCATCTGAAAGTTTGCGACGGCCAGCAAGATTGTCCTGGTGCCGATGACGAAGGAACAACCTGCAAGAAAAGCTGTCAGAAAAACTGTACGCATTCCTGCTATTCATCTCCTGCTGGCGACGAGTGTTACTGCAAGGATGGGTATCGATTGGAGAAGGACGGCACGTCGTGCACGGACATCAATGAGTGCATCGAGGAACCCGAAGGTCTCTGCAGTCACAAGTGTGCCAACACCGACGGCGGTTACGTTTGCAGTTGCAAATTCGGCTACAAACTGGTCAACAATCACAGCTGCGTGGTCGATGAAGGCGCTGAACCGTTGCTGCTGTTCTCGATGAACAAACAAATCCGAGCAATTTGGCTGCGTTCGCGACGCTACTTCCGGGTACGCCTGACGGCCGCCCGAGTCGTCGGTCTCGACATGGATAGCCGCGAGGAGCGCATATTCTGGGCTAGCATCGGTAATCATCACAACGGCATCTACTCGTCCACTCTCGAAGGTGATAACGTTCAATCGATTGTCACGACCAGCGTGAAGAATCCGGAAGATGTGGCGCTCGATTACATCGGCGGCAACATTTACATCACCGACGCCGGTCTCAAACACATCTTGGTATGTAGTGTGGATGGCAAAATCTGCAAGGTACTCATTAAGGAGAACATCGACAAGCCACGTGCCATCGCACTTGATCCGCCGCGCGGAAAACTCTTCTACACCGACTGGGGTCTGCAGCCTGGCATTTACAGCGCCGGCATGGATGGCTCAGAGAGAATCGTGCTCGTTCATCAAGACGTCGTCTGGCCCAATGGTTTGACTATTGACCGAACGACGGATCGTCTCTACTGGTCGGATGCCAAACTGGACAAGATCGAGTACTTCGATTTGTACACGAAGCAGAGGAAGGTTCTCCTCCAAGATCGCGTCTTCCATCCATTTGCCATGTCCGTCTTCGAAGATAGTTTATTCTTCAGCGATTGGGACACTTCTACTCTGGTTGTCTGCAACAAGTTCACCGGTCACAATCAGAGCATCGTCATTCGAGGTCACGGAGAGGAAATCATGGGCGTTCACGTCTATCATCCGATTCTGCATCGGTACGACGGATGGAACCCTTGCTGGTCGAGCGGATGCAGTCACTTGTGTCTGCTGGCTCCGAGACGACAACGAACGTGTGCCTGTCCTGATGACTTGATTCTGGACGACGATCGACAAACGTGCATTCGGCCGAAGATTGTCAACATCGACGAGGAGAACGAGGAGAAAGAAGACAGCGATACCGATCATCATCTCCACGACAATGATAAAGATTTAGATAGTCATCACGATGATCATGATGGTCACAGCCACTTTCATGATCACCCCAGCCATTCTGATGACGACCATGAGAAAAAGACCAACCATCCACCGAAGACTATCCAGACATGGAAATGTCCATCGACTCACATGGTAATGAAATTCATATAAATTTCCAAAATTTTTGTGCATGAAACATATTTGAACGTGTAACTTTTGACTTTTCCTGTCTAGCAATGTGGTAATGCTAACCAGTGCGTTCCGCATATCTTCAGATGCGATGCCGAGATAGATTGCCAGAACGGAGCCGATGAAGAAGACTGTCGGTCCCGAGTATGTGATGACAGTACACTTATGAGATGCTCGAATGGTCAATGCGTGCCACTACTGTGGGTGAGTAAACAGCATTTATTAAATTGTCATCTCCTATGATTACGTAACGCTATGCTATGATTTTATTCAGAAATGCGATGGTGAGGGTGACTGTCACGATGAATCGGATGAATTAAACTGTGATTACTCAGATAAAGAAGACGACGATGTCATTCCACCCATTGCAACCGAGCCTAGTCACCGGCTTCGTCCTGCAGACATTCGTCCCATTCGCCCCATTCGTCCCATTCGTCCTGATGAAAATCGCTCGGGAAAACGGCCATCCGAAGATGCTATTCCTGATGAAACTCATTCTGGTGACTCTCACCATCGTGAACCGCACCTCCCTGGGTCCGATTCCGAGACATCATATGGTTGGCTGGCCGCCACTCTCTTCTTGGTCGTGATCGCTTCAGCAGCAGTTTTCGTCTTCGTTCTGATCACCTGCAGCAACGAATTGTACGTTCTTGATTAATATTTGAGCAGTGTTTTGATAAGATATCATATCCTTGTTTGTATCATCTCTTAGGAATACCATCACACCGATATACAAGCGGAAGTTCGGATTCAAGAACGTGAGCGTCAGCTTCCGAAATCCGATCTACGGCATCCCTCACGTGGAGAACGAGCACGCCGTCAACGTCGATAATCTTGGGAGTACTTCGTAACCTCGGAACCTAGTTGGATATTGCAATTTAATATTGTCGGATTTTTATTTAAACAAACAGTTTGACTCACATGGATACCTGTCGAAAACATTCATAGCAAAGTCACGATTCTGGGACTTTTATTGACAGTTAATTACTTACGTGAGAGTAAAGCGATTGCATCGCATTTAGGCCCTCGTCACACTGAGGGCGACAAGTATACAGCAGCGGGATAGATAGAACAAAATGCTGTAATCGCTCTGTGATTTATCGCTCAATCTCGTGCGCGGAAAGAGATGTCAAAATGTCCATAAATTCGACGGTCGGCACGCTAACAAGCCAGGCAGCGATTTGACATTTTTTTCTCCAACATTGATACAGAACTGTTTGGTCACAGCTTCCCATTCTGACCACGTTCACCGTTCCGCACACGTGCATGATGACGATGTGTACAGAACGAATGCAGATGAAGACGAATACCCGTAATTAGAATGTTGGTCGCGTCCAGCTCGATTGGTTTGGCCGTTTTGAGTCACTCGTATTACGTTGCCTATGTATAAGTAATCTGCGACATTGTCCACTGTCAGCGTTTTACCATCACCATCGTCGACATGTGAACATGGACACATCGTCATGGAAACTCGACGTGAATAATTAATGTGAGCGCCAATATAGTAAGCATTAATCACGGCCCACTGCTTACAGCGAACGCACGCAGATTGTGATTGAAGCGGGCCCGAATTTCTGGCATCTTCCTTTCCCTGCTATCAATCAATCATCGAAATATGCGCGTGTCATGATCGATGCTCGTTACTGATCTCCATCTCCATCGCCTCTGCTCTGGATTGTGGTCACGCTCTTCAAATGCTCATTATCGCGTCTGTTTAAGGACGTGACGATTCCGGCTCGGGATCTGGCATCGTGATCAAAGTCACACAGCTTCAGTCTCTGAACAGTTTCCAATTACAGGGTCCAGAGGTGTTCACTTCATTATGCACTCAGCGATGTCCTCTGGTTAATCCAGCTCATTTTCTTTTGCTCTTGTTGCTTCTTCTTCTTCTTGCTGCTCACTTTTTTTCATTCTTTTCATCCGTTCTGAAGAACTTCTTGATGCGAATTGCCACATTTTGTTGTCATTTGCGCAAATGATGAGTGACTCTAAACAATGTCGAGATTGCCTTTATCGGATCGGTGCCTCGATGGCAGTGAGAAACCTCTCGGCAAACATTACCTACTAGTCGCGTGTGTTTGATTCTGTCAGCATCAGACCGAAATTGTTACGTGTAAGCGGCACACTGATTGAGTCGTGCGGCAATTCGAGATATGTCGAGCGAATAATTGCCTGCCTGTTTGCGTGCCAATTCGGCTCAATGGTCGACAAACGCGCTCATTTGCGTCGTCGTCCGATGAGAATTGGCTAAATGCGAATTTTCGGCTGTCGCGAATCCGTGATGTCGATGGTCGACCTCGATAGTTGTTGTTGTCGTCATGCACGCGAATTGCGGGGGCTGCGAATAGTCAACTCAGTATATTATGGTATTGATTCCTGTCCAGAAGAGATGTGAATCTCGTGTGTGATGCTTCTGCTTGCGCTGTGACGTCGATGAGATCCAACAACGAGAAAGGAGACATTTGCCGATTGTACTAATTACCGAATCAACTAATTATGCTTTAGGTAGAGACGCAAGAGAAAAATTTATTAATCAAATCAAATGTATTGCAAGATATTTGACATTTCTCATCATACGATATTGGCTCTGCAGTAAACGCTACAGGACACGTGTGCTGTGTCTTTGTCAACGAGAACAAACAAAAGTTGATAATTTGTGAATTTACATCCGCCTTTATAATGCTTTATGTGACTCAATATGCTGCATTTCGTACATGCTTCGACTTGAATTGAGTTGTAGTTTCAGGTATGACGAAATGATTTTCAAATCTGAACGGTGAGAGATTTGGTACATGTATGACTGAAAGCTTCTCTCGACATTTGACGTCAGTAGATAATTTTACTATTTTAATGATACAGGAAGATTCGTAGATCTATACTATGAATGCGCGCGTGTGTGTGTTACTATCGAATCAAATTACCCTCAAATGATTATTATGATGATGACAACAGTGAAGAGTGACTGCTGTGTAGAATCCGAATGAAGACATGTCGTACAGTAGGTACCGTATTTGCATTGTATTGAATTTGTAATTCAATTGAAAGTTGACGAGAAGAAAAAAGCAGAGGGAAACAGGTCGGGAATCGAACAAGAGCGCGGGGAAGTTGGCATACCGGTGTCGACTCGATGTCGGAACGCTGGCTGATGGAGGGACCGAATGACGGATCGTCAGTGTATTAGCTAATCAGTCTTGATGTTATATTACATACAAGGTAACACAGAACATCGATTGAGGAGAGCGAGTAGTCAACATTGGCTATTGGAAGTGAGAAAGAAGATCAGAAGTGCGTGCACTTAACTCTACTTCGCAATTCGTTCACGTTTTGTGCATCAAAAATCGATGAGTTGATTTCTTAACTTCGTACTTCTTTCGTGTGCTCCACCTTCTAACATTTTAACGCTCTCCGTGTCTTCGCTTTCAGCTTCTTCTTCTGTCGGCGTCTCGCATCTTTGATAAGTTGATGAACGTTTGACGAAAAGCGAGCCGAGCACATCACTTGTGGATGTCGCGACGCTTTTACATTGTTATTCTACGCAGAATTGCTGCATTTCACGTGAGAAGTAAAGAAGAGGAAGAAAAGACAGGAAAGTAGTCCGGAATGTAAATTTATGATGAATCGAACGATGGTTGGTAGGCAAAAGGAGTGCGATGCAAATGCTCGTCGTTGTCATTCATGATGCTCGACTCGCGTTCTCATGGTGCGTATAAAGAGAGCGCTTGAACAATCTTTGGATCTTGTTTGGACCCTTCTTTGAATTCTTCCAAAGTCAAACGATTATCTTGGTTCTGAGAAACGAGAAGAGAGAGAGAGAGAGGGCAATTTGTAAGACTAGAGAACAAAAAGCACGAAATCTGGCCCACGGCACAGTGACGCGAAATACGAAGTCCGTTCCAAAAAAATGTCGGGTAGAAATGTCGTTGCAGTATTCAGAGAAGTAATCGACGTTAATTACAATGGTAGCAAACTCTTCCAGCATACTAACTCAATTGCTGACAAATTCATCAATACGAAATATTCTGGGTTCGATTCAATGGACATTTGAATGTGGCGCGCTGTTTGAAAAATGTCCAGACGCGCGCGTGGTTAATGCTTGCTTGCCATTACCTCAAGGTAATACTCGTCGATCACGCAAACAAACCGTCAACCGACTGATATGATCGAGCATCTATTCATGTCAATGACAGTCATGATGGTAGTGTAATGGCATCGATATCGATCTGCTGACGGCTTCGAAATATGGTGAACAGCGCGACGCGATACGTAGCAAGAGTGCATCATCTCGGTGTGCTCGTCTCTACTCCGTGCAGAGTGTGGCGAACTATGAATGACGTCTTAAATCTCAGCACACTTCATAACACTGCAAACTCATCATTGCTAGTCAAACTGTATATTTCACGCTCCTCTTCTTGAAATCCTTCATGCAAGAAATTGCATGAGGATCTTATTTGAATCTGAAGTTTCGCGTCCCGCGTCCTGTTGTGTACGTGGTGCACAGACGTGTCGCGTGCAATTCTAAACTCTGGCATCAAAGTTTAGTTTAAGCGCATTTCATGACGCGCGAGTCATATCGCTGGCTATCTATGCGAATGTTTACTCTCGTCGTGCCGCTGTTTACATGACAATCGATATGGAAATCGATGCGAATGGTAATCGACAGGCGACGCGTTTCGAATTGATGAGAAATACTCGAAACTCTGAAGGAACTGCATCAAAGTTCGACACTCACCTTGTCGAGTTGCTCAAAGATTCGATCGACCCGTTCCTTTGGATTCTCATCGTCACCCTCCATAGCTTTAGCCTGGTTACCCAGCATCTGATATATAGCGTCGACGATATTGTACATCTCTTCTCTCGTAATATAACCGTCATTATCGACATCGTACAGCTTGAACGCCCCTGTAATACAGACATTGTAGCGCAAATGAGTGAATGAATCATGGACGGCCGAGTGACGACGTGCAACGTGCCCATTCTGTTGACATTTCGATCGTGCAAATGAGATCACAATTACGATTTGCAGCTCTCGCGGAAAACTGCCGGCTTGACATGACGTTAGCTACAGCTCTCATCTCGTGTCTATTTTTGGCCCACTCTCATTCATCTTTGCTTCATATCGAACCTACTATCAGGAGGTGGTAATGAAAATAATGGTGATGAACTTACAAACTAATTTTTCTTCCAGATTTCCTCTTGACGTTACCGAGAGAGCTTTGATGAACTCCTCGAACTCTATCGAACCGTCCTGGAAAGGCAGAAAGACAGAAGATTAGAAACAAGCCGAGTACGGAGAATTCTGATTGCACAAACGAAGACGCGATTTAGCGCTCTTTTCTATCTGATATCACTACGCGGGGTGTCTTATTTGCAAGTGACAAAACGGCCACGCAACACACGTTCGGATCCCGTTTGGCACATTTGTAACAGCTGATAAGAAGATCTCGAGCGACTGCAGAATCGAGGGGCTTCTTATTCTAGTTACTCTCTTTTCCTCAAGAACACATCTAAATGCTAAGGTTCTTTCTGTGCTAAGATAAATTGCCAATAAACAAGTTCGGCAACAGAGAAAAGGTTTACTTTCAGATACAAAAATACGGCCTGATGGGCGAAACAGGCATTTAAAATGCTGCTGGCACATTTCAGTATCGTCTCTACTGTGCGTCAATCTTTGGCATTAACCTAATTCAAAATGAATTCTTCACTGATATCGATTGATTCGTCTAACAATAGACATGATCATAGAAAATTAAGTGAACCGAAAATTCGTGCTGTGCATTCTTTATGCCGATATATATTGCGCATACATGGGGTACCCTTTGACATTTCGAGTCCAACCAATGCAGGTAATCTTCGCGCGTGTCTGACAATGAACAGCTTGAGGTCTGAGTCTGAGCAATTGATGTCTTATTTGCTTCCAGATACAATAGTCAACTTTCTCTCGATTTCAGTTGCCATTTAAATTGGTAGAGTGTCATTCAGGCGAAGAAAGGAGAGCACCGCGCATACGGCACAAACAATTAATTATTTTCACGATATCACACGATTGGCGACGCTGATAATTACAGTAATTTGCGCTCTATTTTAATGTTTTTACATTCAATTTGAACGCGTTCTATCTTCTCGTTTGCGATCGGCAGTCATGTTCATTCTCCGTGCAGACGTCACATCTCCATTGGTAGATTGTAATGCTGGCCGATCGCGCGTCAGAAAATGGAGCAAAGTCAAAATTGAATGCAAAAACGTTACAATAGAGCGCAAATTACTGTAACTGTGTCCTGTTGTTTAGCTTGAATGCGAACGATTAGTTAGAGTGAAACGACGTAGAGCGCACAATCATTTGATTAACTAGCATATCTGCATAGGTGTACTTACTTTATTCTCATCAAAAACCCTAAACACAAGTGACGCGAACTTTGATGGATCTCCGTGCGGAAAAAACTGTTTGTATATGCGAAGAAAACCCTGCGAACAGACAAAAGAAATTGATGGTGAGATGAGGCGTACTCAGTGATGTGTACTCAGTGATGTGCGTCGTTGCATTAATAGATGCTAATTCATATAATAGCACGCGCTTCTTTTTCATACCAAAATTACAGATAATTGTTAGTCGTGATTGATGTTGATGAGGAAATGGACAAAAAAATGTCGCTCCTAGTTCGTCATTCGCCACTCGACGACAATAACATGGCTTCATTTTCACACGCTTGTCGCTTTCAGAGGACTTAACCTAATTAGCGTCGCTTGATTTCGCATTATCGTCTTTTAATTTGTGTAGATTGGTGATACAATTGAAACAATACGTCACTATGTAATGTGCCAAGGTGACAAGTTGTGAGGTTAAATTGATTGCATAAGGATAATGATGTTTGGCTGAATGTCGCTGAGATTTTCACGTTGCCAGGCAAATTTCGTACTCAAATGTCATGTGTGTCTGTCATAATACCACAGACATATAAATATGGTGATGTAATAGTGAGCTGAAATCGAACATAGTCGATTCGGTTATGGTATGTGCGTCGCCAGCATCAAATGCATATTTGCTTTGGAATATTGAAGGCCGGCGTTGAAAACGAATTTGGAATTCTTCTGAAATTCAGCTTTTGAATGAGATTAAATTTCCGCTTGTAAATCAGAATGAGAGAAACACGACCGCCATCACACGCAACCACTTCCGTGGAGTACGCATCGGCTGACTCTGCAGTGAAATCCGTCAAATTGTAATGTAAATTCCAATGTGAAGCCCAGAATAGGGCTTGCTGATTAGGACATAATTCGCCCATAGTATTTGTATCCTCAGAGAGCAATGTTTACCCAGTTGTCGCTTACTGTCAGACAAAATAACTGACTTCTTTGTCGAAAGTGAACGTAATCCCACTGCGACAACGGAAAACGCGTGAGAACGTAACGTATTTCTTCGCACTAGATAATCTGTGCAAGGGTTGATCAATTATTAATTCGTGAATAACGGGCCGGCACTTTCTCGACAGGAAAACGACTTTCTGCACCTATGTGTATAGTTCTAGATTAACGTTGCTTAGAACATCGGCTCGATGCCATATTTGGTCGAAACGAGCTGTTTCCTGACCGTTACCAATATGCCTGCTGCGAATAGCTAAGTCGACAGAAATTCAGATTTGACGCCCCAAATGGCGACTCTTAAAAGCCTAGTCGTGTGGATCATGTCGAGAATCGAGAATCGAGTAAATCTGCTGCCCTTTTGTCAAACAATTCCGCCATTATCACAGTTCGGCAATCTTTTCGACGAGTATGTATTATGCATGTCCCCTTCTTAGGAATTGGTCATTTCTTTTTTTAAGTGCCCTTTGCGCCTTTGGACCTTGGAGGACCACCATAAATAATTGACTACTGCCACTTCGAAAGTGCACAGACGGCAGCCATAGGATGCAAAAGTACATATGAGTGACAAAACGTGGCGTGATCAATAATGCAAGGCAAATGCGGCACATTGGGCAATTTGCGTAGACTTCGTACTACGAGAATACATGTAGAGTATATTGCAATGCTGTATAATTTGGATGTGAGACCAGCGCTGAAGAAAAACCTATGTGTCTGTTGACTTATGCTATTTGCAATTAAGCAACTACCCGTACGGCAAATGCCCAGGACCGATTGAGGTGTTTTACCCCTCACGCTTCAACGGGTCCAGACACGCAACCAAAGTTACGTATTGCGAGCTGCGGACAGCATTTAAATGCTGACCAGTATTCAAATTGCTCGCTTAACTCGATTGCACGACGATTTTCCCATCGGTCATTTAATAGACTGGGATACCGTCTTTGATGTGCAGCGAGATAAGTTTTCTGTCTTATGAACTGCAATTAGCAGCGACAGGAAACTTTCATAACTCGCACAGTAAAGCGAATGCTGGTGGTAGGACTAAAATGAAACGAAAAACAATGAAATTGTGAAATGATGAAATGATGAAATCAGCATCACGGTTGCAACATTCCTGAGAACGATTCACTCGGGGGGCGCGTCCCACACGATCATTTCAGAAGAGATGCGAGGTGTCAGAATTGCGATGCGAGATATGCTGGGTGACGATGTTGATGGCTCCAATTAGCTGCCAACTTACCTGTGTCGAGCCACAAATTGATAATGCAGATGAACAAATCGCGAATGCGAGATGTGAGCCTGACATTTGCCGATTGTCTATTCGTCAGGTATCGGCAATCGAATCGCTGATCGTTATTTTCGAATAGATGATCGGCAGCCAACAAAACGTTGCTCGTCTCTTGCAAATCAAACTCGATTTAACTCGCTACTTTGTGTTGTACGGTTCACGTAACTTGGGGAAAAAAGTCACACGATAACCTTTAACTTGACAGGCATTCATCGAAGAAAATATCCGAAACTAAAGCTATTTACCGAGATTCGTCCCACGCGCGTCTGGCAATCGAACAACA
>JAGGCA010002867.1:33750-44935 GCA_022876805.1 Osperalycus tenerphagus | reverse complement strand
GCATCGCATCGCATCGCATCGCATCGCATCGAATCGACTGCACTTGCACTCAGCACTCATACTCTGATAGGCAGCCGGGATGAAAACAACGACAAGCTACTTGACGACGGCGAAGTCGTGCTGAGTGGTGAACGCTCGAACCAGACAGACATCTGGTTGACGTTCAACTCATTCATCGCGTGTCCGAGTTCCGATACAAGTCACTTGTCATGCAAAGTCTGTTCCCGCAAGTAAGTAATTTGGCCGAATTTCTAGCATAGAAATGGGGGGCAAGGCAACGGCAATTTAGACAGTTGGCCGACGACGAATGTGAACGTAACAGAAATGTGTTGGTGGAAATTCGAATGCCGCGCGTCCCTATCACGTGCCCACTCCACATGTTCGATGGTTCTCAGTTCGGCTCCGTTCGCCATGGATCACCTACCAACGTACGTTGCTCCGTCACTCTAATACCGGTAATGCACACTTCCTAATTGAATCTCATTCCACTTTCCAGGTCGTCCAAGAACTTCTGGGTGCTCTTGTCTGGCACGTCAGTGCTCAAGTCCAGAGAATTCATCGGCAAAATTCTCGATAAGAATGCATCGAAAATTGTCTCTGGTTGCCGATATTTCCGGAAGGCGAGCGCGGCGAACAAGGACGAGTCCAGCAGCAAGACGAACAAGGAAGAGGATGACGTGTCCAAAGAGCTGATTGAGAAGATGTGCCTCCTATTCGACGTGGAGTCGAGTCAGTGTCACGAACTGTTTTGCTTGTATCTCATGTTCGAGTTCAAGGGCACGACGAGCAGCGTGCAATCTCTGTTCGCCAGCGAAAAGAGATCGCAGCAACTGCTCCTTCAGCTGTGGGATTTCTACTACTCGGAACGACTGTTCGCACTCTTCTCGCTCAAGCAGATTTTGAGTAATTGGCACGAATCGTCGGAGCATCCTTATCGAGATTTGTATCGCGGATTCCTCGATGCTGTCAACACTGATTCGCGAATTTTGAACAGTCTCATTGACCAGCTAGAGCATTTGAGTTCGGTCGAGTTACCGTCCAAGTTCACGCACGGCCCGTACATGAGCGATAATCTGGTTTGCGAATGGGTCAAGCGGAATGTGAAGGAGCAACTGGAAATTCTCGAGCTGTTGCTGCTGTATTTCCGACGTCTCGAGCCGACAATTGATAATATTGTTCGACTTTTGTCGTTGTTTCGGACGAGTATGTTTGGTTCACGGTATTCGCATGCAAAAGTTGTGAATGCTGTCGAAGAGAAGTCAGTCGAGTTCAATCTTCAGTTGATCGGCTTTCTGCAAGCGTTGATTGTCGTTGAATGTTTCGATCTCGAGTGGTTGTTGAAGTGCCAAGAAACCGACATCAGCGAGCATCAGTTGCTCAAGGACATGTATGCATTGAAGAAGTTGAATTCCGAGATCATGAATTTGTCATCCACACTGCTACAGCACGCTCCGATTTTCCTGGGTTGGATGGTCGTCAGAAGTTGGGAATTGCCGATCTTCGGTGAAAAGGAAAGCCGTCAAGACATCAGTCAACTCGGAATGAACGCTCTCAATCTCAACGTCTTCAATTACATGGACGCGATGTTGAAGAATCCGCAACTGACCAAATTACGAGACACAGAAGTTCACAGAGCAACATTCGACGTTGCCGCCAGTCTCGTGTCGTCGACTTTGGCTCTCTACGATGTGACCAACATGAGTTCGTCAACAGAAGCCATCAGCAGTCTCACAACTACTTTGCTGCAAGGAGAGAAGTGCGCCACTGATGTGTTCGAGCGTGGTTTAGAAACAGGTGTTGGAGTCGTAGTCAAGAAGGCATTTGATCGCTTTCCTCACTCCATCAACCCACTTTTAAGTTTCTGCTGCTCGCTAGCCACAACTAAAACTTGCTCTTCCATGGTAGAGATAATGTCAAATTTGGACACTTACTGTGAATCTTTCGATGTGGCGTCGCCGTTGATTGTGGCCACCGAACGAGATGCCATTTTCAAGTTAATGGGAGACAAGAGACTGTACCGAAGTGAAGATTTGGTTTTGCGAAGAGGAACACCTGGTTACGTATCGCGTCATTCCGGCGACCAGCTTATCGTTGAATGGCAAAACGTGAAGTTCAACGGATGGAATGTGATGTACCACGTCTTACGAGAACGGCTACGTTTGATTTCACTGGGACACTTTCATGCCGTTAACGAAGAACAGCTGAACGAAATGTCCCAGATTGCGTCTCTTTGTGCTGACATCACAACGAAGACAGCGGGGCAGTGCCAAGAAATTGCCGAACTCGTGAATCTGTCTTTACGGGGTTTCGATTTATTGGTGCAGTTCCAGAAGCCTCCTCGCTTGTTCATTGCTGCCGTTTTACGTCTTATTGTGGCACAGATCGTTACCAATCAAGTAATTTGCAGCGAAGTGCTACAGAAGTTGACTGAAAAACGTTTCTTGCCCTACATGATTGGATTGACCAATGACATGCAACTAATCGCTACGGGTCGAGACACGAACGCTTCACTTCTTGGCCAGTTGATAGCGTCCGAAGAGTGCATCAAAGGGCAATATGAACTGTGTCTCGCGTTCCTGGATTTTCTTTCCCGAGCTGTCGAGCGAGTCACTAACGACGATTCCACTCTCTTAGCTTCAGTGATATTCGTTATTAACGAAATTTTTCCTTCCCATCATCTGTGGAATTACCAGAACAACGAGGATTTCAAAAAGATCAGCCGACGCTGCTTCGACATATTCCATCGAATATTAATTTCCACGAGAAAGTCTGGAGAGAAGAAAAAAGTGGAACAGATTTGCATCACGGCGCTGATGCAGAACTCAGCCGGTGAAGAGATGCTGAGGTTGATTAAGAATGGGGAGAGCAGGGTTCGAAGTGTCATCGAAGAAGTAGGCGATGATGTAGCGCTCATCAGTGACAATTACATTGTGATGCTCCGACAATCGTTGTCCGTCTTGAATCGTCTCCTGCTGCACACCAAGCCTGTAAATACGTCGTCGTCACAGCCACAAACAGCAGTCGAGCAAGCACTGTTCTCATCGCAAATGAAGCCTCGAATGCTGCTCACTTTGTGCCACTATGTCTTCCAAAGATACGATTCCCGTTTGGCGACGTTGGCTGTTCGCTTGCTAAAGAGACTTGCCAAGCAGTTCCCAATGTCATTGTTGGCGTGCTTGGGTTCCGAAGCGGAATCTGTGCGTGATCATTTTCTGGCTCGACTTGACGAAGTCACCGAAGATTTAATTTTGAAGGTGGCTTTGCTGGAGTTCTTGTCCGTTTGCATTCAACAACAGCCTGGACTCATGGAAATGTTCCTGAATGTCGATGCAGGCATGATTAATCCTGACGCGGAAACATTTGGCGTGCTCCAAACTGTACTGGAAATAATTCGAGAGAAGAAGGGAGGCCAATATTTCTGCCCCCAAGAACTCCACTGCGCATCGTTGAAGTTCATTTTCACTTTTTGGTTGCGTCCTCATCTGCTTGCCATCGATTCATTGAAGAAAACCGATACTGTATGGTCACTGATTTGTTTTCCGTTGCTCGAATCAGCAAGTTATGACGACAAGTTGTGTGGTATCATTCTAAAATTGCTTGCTCGAGAGATATTCTACGTGAAGACGTTGGAAAGAGATAAGTTCGATAGCGATCTGGAGGGTATTTTTGAGCGGCTCAAGAAGGAAGATCATCTCGTGAAATTCTCACAGCATCTCAAGAACCGACTTGTTGAGTCAAGGAACGATGAAGCTCTACTGAGTGCGTGGCGAGATTTCCTCGTTTCTTTTGCTAAGGTAAAGACTTCATTTTTTTCTCGGCCTCTATTTAGTTGACCTCTTTGTTTTTTATTTTTAGTTTGAGCCGTTTGTTCCGCCAGAAGACACAAAATGCGTGATACTCGCGGACTTGATATTCTCATTGGAGCAGCAGTTACACAACGGAGAAGAAGCGAATAGCAGTGTCTTAATCTTATTATCCGAAACAATCCTGTTGATTTTCAGAAGATGGAAGATGTCCTGTGTCGCAAACCAAGAAGAAATGTTCTGCAAGTTCTCCACATTGCTTTACGCACTCAACGAGATGAAGGCCGTACTGCCATTCGCTTTTGTTATTGCATTTAACTCGGTTTTTGGGCTGTATCTGCAAACCATCGAAGGCTCAGTGAAAGGCAAAGTGAACTTGAGTGACTTGGTGACACCACTATGCTCTCTGGTCCGATACAATTTACTGATCCTGCAGAAACAGTTGGGCAGAAGTTCTACAAGTGTTGAAATCAAACTCGCTGTCTCAACTGTCTCGTTGCTCAAGTGTGTAACTGGCTACGCGAAATCGGAAGTTACGATTTGGTTGCCCTTCATGCGTAGCAATTTGCTCATCGAGTCACTGATGCAGCTGCTCGCCTTCCTGATTGAGAATCGACTTGCTCTCGAACTGTGTCATTCAATCATGGATTTTTTTATGAGTTTGTCCACGATTTCTCAGTCGGCTGATTTAATGCACATTGCCGGGGTTATGGACCAGATCAACAAGCCGCTGACGATGGCCTACAGTACTCAAGGCAGCAAGACAATGTCGAGGCCAGAGAAGAATAAGCTCGAATGGATTGCTGTTTTCCACCAGTCACTACAGTTGGTCACTTCATTTCTCACATGTCTCAAACACCGCTTTATGAACACGGCTGTTAATTTTATTGCCACTCATTGGATAAGAATCAGTGAAACATTTGCTCGAGTTCGATCATTTCCATCGAGCATCGACGTCGACGAATCGTGTCACGCGCTCGCTTTTATTAACTTATTGACGAAATATCGTCAAACGTGGATTACTCAACACAAATCGACGTTTGAAAGTGCGGTCACTGAAGTCGGCACGTTAACTCATTCAGTGATCGCCATTCTCATCAGGCCGAATTTGCTTAAGTACGTACTCGATCATCCATCGGCTAAAATTTCGTTGGCCGAGACGGCACATATCTCACCTAAGAAGAGACTTTCTCAAAGCGGAGAAGCTGAGAGGAGGCATAGTATTCGAAGAATGGTATCCTGGGATACGGAAGGAAACCAAACGCAGCTTCTCGCCATTCAGAAGTCGCTGTTGGAACTGCTAGGCTTGACACTGACTGTCCTGCACAATATCAGTCCGACTTTATTGGACGTGCTCTCCCAACAAGAAATCAAAGACGGAGTTGATCAGACGCAAGTAAAAGCAAGCAGACAGGGAATGAACCACGCGCAATGGAAGCCTTTGATAAATATAAGTTTCAGCTCACCGAACGTCGATCCAGACGGCCAACTTACCTATGGATCTCTCTTGTACTGTATTAATCTCTGTCTGCGACTGGTCAAGGTAAGTGTTTTGCAAGCATTTCCGTGTTCACGAGAATATTTACTCAAAGTATTTGCCTTGCAGAGTGAGAAAGGAACGTCGCCGGCCCATGAAGAGCAACAACAGTATCACATTAATAGGAATCAACTGATCTACATATTGGAGACGAGTCTCTCGCTGCTCGTCTCGCAAGCATTAATCGCTCAATCAAGCAGTGATGTCAGTGCGAGAGACAAACAGCTCATCGCCAGGGAGTTGAAAGCCGAACTCGTAAGTCGTGTGCTTTATTTTTATGGCATCATCTAAATTGCCAATTGTGCTATTTACTTTCACAGAATTCCACTGCGCTCTCGATGGCAACGATGACCCGTCATCCCAAGAGAAGTTTGACTTCTCTATTGCCTACCACACCCAAGAGTCCAGGAACTACAGTTTTGGAGAGCCCGTTCGTTAAAGTGATGTTTAAAGTGGTCGAGAAAAAGATGGGGCCCCGAAATTCAATTTGTTCGTAATGAAGCGTCGTGACCGCAATGAAGCGGCTCCAAAATGTAGCGAAGGCACACTTCTGAGACAGTCCGAATACGGAAACATAATACGACCACTAGCACAACGGAAGCATGAAAACTGTTTTACCGGAATGCCAGTAGAATAATAGCGGCTAATTGTAGTTAAAGTTCTCATTCTCACAACTGCATGTTCTCTATCTGTAAACGGAAGCATTTTTATAGATGAGTATTTTCAGAGTTCGATGAATGCGACGCAGCACGGAGTGGCTACAGATCGCAGAAGTTGATGACCATGCATAGTTCGGCTCGTGAGAATGCCATTATTACCCATCGCAGTTATGATTTTGATGCGCGGCTACTTCTGATTGATATGAGCGTCACACGAACTGTTCTCACGCAGTGGATGGTGGGTTGGCACGTGAGGGCACACAACACAAGTCAACAGTATCATCGTGATGGCAGTGGCCACGGGGCGATGGAGCTCAAATGAATGCGAATCACTGTCGCTTTGTCACGTCGATGAGGTGATCCGCTTGAGCACGACAGTGCGATAATAGAACGTTACGGGCAGTAGAGTATTGTTGCTCAGAATGAGTTGCACTGGGCTCAGGAGGAGGATTATCAGGTGTAAAGTGTGAGTATCACTCAAACTTCTGGAATAGAAATGGAATATTTCGGAGTCTGGACCACTAACTACTCAAACTAAGAACTCCAATTGTTTGACAATGCACTCGAATCAGTTTTGTCGAGCACTACAAGCACAACGATGAGCGTTCTCGTTCTCGAGAAAGACGGACTAGAGCTGGTCTTCAATAACGTGATTAGGTGCTACCACTTCACTTTCTAGGTCGTCCCGCACTGTCACTCTTTTTTTCGGAGGTGGTGGGATCGGTGGAATGGCCGTGTGGTAATCTCCATAATGACAGTGATGGTGATGATGAAGGTAACCTGGACATACATAGAGCAAAGATATCGTTTCGGTTAACGCTCATGATAACTTGGCTAAAACGATCGGTTGTTGGGTGATAATGGTTAGGGATCAAAATTGACTCGTACATGTCTCCATTGGTTTGCCATCATAGGTCGTTTCTGCGCTACTGGTAAACGAATTCCTCGGAGTTGCATGCGAATCTAGAGTCATCAATTCCTCTCTCCTAAAAAGTGCGGAGATCTCTTCGAATGTAAGATTTTTTGTCTCCGGAAATTTGTGATAAGTAAAAGTCCAAAATATGGCTAAAAACGCAGTGAATGGCAGGAAGGAGTAGTTGTCGAATACCCTCTGAAAGGACCGCCATCAATTGCATTAGTGATTGGTGGGTGCAAACTTGGAAGTAACTTGTCTTACTTGCATGAGAGGAAATCCTAAGCCTACAACAAAGTTGGTCGCCCAATTCACCCAAACGGCGATCGACATCGCTGCCGATCGTGGACCTTGCGAAAACAGTTCTGACGTTATCATCCATGGAATGGGGCCTAGAAGAAATGTCCAAATTTACATGTGTCTCAGCAGCGCATGCAGGCCGATTACTCACCAGGACCGATGGCGTAGAAGACAACGTAAGTTAAAATACTAACAACGCTAAGATAAGTCATCGAATCATACAAAAACTGTGAAGAATGGCAACACAATCAATGAGAGTTTCGAAACGCCTATCGTGGACTCACTTTGACTAGCAATGAAATCGTTAAAAAGATGCTTGTTATAAACATTCCGCCTAATCCGTATCTGCAAAACACGATTAAGTTAACAGAGATTTAGTAACCAGATATTGAGGTGTATCGGACGTACAAATGTAGAGATCGTCGTCCCAACCGATCCATTAGCGGTATGGAGACGAGAGTCATGACCACCATGATGAATCCGACACTGGTCGTCGCGTATACGGCGAAGTCTTCCGGGACACCGGCCGACGTGAAGATCTTCGTCGAGTAATAGAATATCGCGTTGATTCCTGAGAGCTGCTGCGACAGTTGCATGACGATGCTGATCACTAGCGGGACTTGCAGTGATTTGATGTGGATCAACTGGCACAACGACACGTGCTGTAAATTGTCAGGCAAACAACGATCAATATTGAGTAATAAGCACAGTCGAGCTGGTTGTCATTGTACCCGAAAATCTTGCTGCTGAGCTCTGTCTTCGATTCTCATCTCTTCGATATCTTCTTCAACATCGCCCGTGCAACGTAACCTTTGCAGTGCTGAGCCACAATGAATAGAAATATGTAATCGATAAAACAGTGCGCGAATCGCAATGCCAAATTTGTTGGTCATACCATATCGTGCTTCAGTTATGCGACCCTTGCTGATGAGGAAAGCAGAAAAGGAATGCTCTGAAATTAGAGAAAAAAATCACTCCCGCCTTCTCCGAGGCTTACCTAATGAGCAAATATCGTGGACTTTCAGGGCACATTGGAAGCAACAACAACTGAAGTACGGCTGGAATGAAAGAAATGCCGAGCAGAAAAGGCCAGCCGTCTTTCGTGCCGAGGATCTCCTTCAGGCCAAGAACTTGCGACAATAGCAGTCCGATCGTAAATCCCAACTTACTAACAGTGCCTGTGGTGATGGTGACGCAAGACAAATTGCAATCTCGTCCAAGAATGGGACATGGCTCACCTAAGGCGCCTCTCAGTGTTATTGGCGCGATCTCGGACAGATACATGGGCACGAGGAGGGTGTTGAGGCCACAACTAAGGCCGATGAAGAAGCGACCCATGATGAGACACTCAATACTGCGAAACTTCTGGCTTGAGCTCATTAGAGTGGCACCGAGGATGGCGATGGCGTTGTTGAGAAGCAGCCCACACTTGCGACCGCACCAGTCGGCCACCGCTCCTCCGCTGATTCCTGTGCCACCAATGTGAAACGAGAACAAAAATAAGCGGACCGTGAAATAGGTTGTCAGATCGCGAATTTGATCGCCTCTTCGAGCATCAAACATTGCAGATCTGCGTACCTCCAACCATTCCACCGACAGCGAACATCGATACAGTGACGGACCACAGGAGATCGCGCAACTCTTCGGTGACCCATTTTCCGGTACGATTCTTGTAAATGTTGGCAATAAATTCCTCTAAAATCTGGCAGAGCAACGCAACCAGGTGATATTAAATGCGTCAATAAAGCCTTGCTTCACAGTGATAAAGTGTTGCGATCACCATCGCCATGTGTTTGATGGAGTGGGTTCGCCATCAAGAACAATGCCTCAAACGAATTAACTGCCACTCTGAGAGTCGGGTTCGTCCTTCTTCCACTCATTTATTTTGTTCTGCTCTCTCTCCATCATTCTCTTCACTTTCATGCGCTCTTCGCTGCCTCTTTCTCGCCGCAAATTGGCAAAGGCGAAAACGGTGAGACAAGATGCGAATCGCGAATGAAGATCACTTCAATCGAGTGGCATGCATCGCAAGTTGCTTGTTTCGCATCGCATCGACAGTGGGAGTCGTGTATTTGCATACTTAACATCATATCGAACACTGAGAAGATGACATCGAGGCAAGGAAGAGGCGCGACCCGACCGCGTCTTCAATCAAGGGTGATAAACGAGCGATCGACAATCGGCTGACTCGCGCCGATCGTCGAATTCACACATGATGGGGTAGACAGACCGACAAGTGCAATCTGATTTGGCGATTTGCATGCCGAAAATGCAGTGGCATCCTCGAAAAAATGCGTTGCACACAATTTTTGCATTCAGCCCATGCAGCAAAGAAATATTTAATATGCTGTTTGATGGAAATGGCCAGAGAGAGAATTCTCGCGCACTGTAATGGCAACCGAAGTTCGGAATTCTATCGGATCCTGTTTACGTGCTAATACTGGGCAGGTAAGGGAAAACGAGCGAGAAAAGTACAAGGATATAAAAACTCCGAAACTGGCATTGACTTTTTATGGGGATTGTGCTCGGCTCAAGATTGAATTCAGAGTACTTTGAGCTCAGTAAAAATGCATGCATACAAAATTGATGGCACACGCAGCACAAAACACGACAAAACGTTTCTAGCAGCGTTTCGTTTCGGTGCATCGAGCATGCAGGCATCAAACATCATACGTGACGTATCTCAATGTATTTCAATCATGTAATTCCGTAATAATGATAAATGCGTGACGATCACGAGCGCGATGCAGTGTACTTAATGAACTCGGCAAGGGAGAAGAGAGAAGGAGAGAGTTGGTGGTGAGAGATGGCAAAGAAAACGCAAGGCAGGCCGTCATCGGAATCGCAACACTTGACTTTGTGATTCTCTTCATCATATGATCATCATCATACCTTCTGTGGGGCATCAATAACTCCCGTTGTGTATCCAAATTGAAACATTCCGAGAACGGCAGAAAATATGGCGAAGACGAGCATGCATGTGAGACCCTGGAGATCGGGTAGGAAAGAGGAGAGAGAATACGAAATACGAGATGAGAGTTTCGTGAACTACACAGATACAAGAACTCAGGAACTGAAACAGAAGGGGGAAAAAGGAAATGCAGGCTTTGCACTCTGGGAAGTGCTCCTCGTAGACCCGATCGAACACATAATTAGACGTTACTCGCTCGCACTCCAATCTTCGTGCCAATTAATTAAGTTACATAATCGTTACAATATTGTTATTTACACAGGAATCAAATCGTGGTGCGTTCTGTACATGAATTGCGCAACACCGACAATGGGTCTCATTACCGCCCGTATTATTGTATCGCGACAATTTCGACGGTGTAATGAGATGGAATGCATGAAATGCGAAACGAGAAACTGGGATCGGATCGAGATTTAATGATGATAAAACCTTGCGTGTGACTTACCTCAGGACAGTGATGACCACTCGGGCACCAAGTGCGACGACACATCACGCCGATAGCCCTTGTTGGTCACCTTCTTCGTCTCGTGGCGCTCGTCGATCAGCAGCAGGATCGTCACGTCGAGCAACGTCTCTTGTTTATAGTGCATACGGATCGGTAATGGTGATGATCGGATCCGCAACGGCGAGCCCACAAGCAGTTGTACGAGTACGAGTATCGATGGTACTCGCAGCAGTGATTGCTCTTCACGTCGTGTACTTCACAGCAACAAGAACAGAACAGTTGGGCCCGCTTCGGCCAGGACAGTATCCGACGGTGACGGTGTGCGCCGCTCAACAAAGCCAAGTTGATCTCGCTGAAGTACAAACTCGTCGTGATGAGCCGGAGTTCAACTCGCACTGATTTGAGCTCCGTCGCCAGCACGCAGTTGTGATAGCCGCAAATCTGCGAAGACAACGACATTTGCGATTTAACTGTGATCCGAGATTAGCGTTAGCGTGAGCGAGTAGAGGCAAACGTTGACGACGTACAGGTGACTATGCGAAATGTGCTGCACACCG
>JAGGCA010002867.1:0-20048 GCA_022876805.1 Osperalycus tenerphagus | reverse complement strand
TCTCTCTCTCTCTCTCTCTCTCTCTCTCTCTCTCTCTCTGATTGTGTTTGGAGATCAGTTTTGATTTAATCACATATCACTCGTATATCAACCATCGGCGTGCCAACCGTAAAAATACGTAAGTACATGTTGCTGAGTGGCAACAGTGAAGTGAAATGAGTGAAGCGAGGAAGTTGATTATTTAGTTAGAAAAGTAGGTGATGATATTCGATTATGGTAAGCTGATCTTATCCGTTTTCTCGGTAGACCCTCGACTTCTGTTTACTCGTCTCCAATTTCCATAACGCGCACAGATGCGCGAATTATTATCATTGACACAAATTAGCCACCACCGTCTCGCAAAGATGCGCATCAATGTCTCAATTGCGTAATTCTATGCATTCTCTGACTGACTTGGATTGTTGTGGTTTTTATTCTGTCTGTCATCACTCATTTACCAAGTGCAGTTAGTTAGACCCTGACTCGCGTCTACATACTTCGGTGGAATTTCTCGTTTTGTTGTGCTTTCCAAGGATGACAGTTTCGTTGTATTACTGATAAATAGACACGGGCTGTGTGTGTGTGTTGTCACCTTGTTTGATCACCAGTGGGGAAGATACGAGAACACTGCATGATCATCATTTCATCTTCCTGAAAAGTACCCGCAGTACGTATACACATAGTTCCATAAATCAAATAAACACAATACTGTCGTACGAGTAGAATTAGTAAAATACCCGGTTAAATACATTGTCATTGTGCTACTTGGAGGTGGGCAATCCAACCATCCATCTACGCACTTTGCGAAACCCTTGTCGTGATCAACATGTGACGCGTGACATTCACGCCGAGATACGCGAAGAGGCGGATAACGAATGGTGGATGAAATGCGAAATGCGCACGACGACCAAGTCGATATATAAAAGCCTAGAACGTTCGCCACAATTGATCACCACTTCTCACTTTCCTGCTGCAGACATACAGATTCGCGCGTCCAAGTCTGAGCCTGTCATTCACTCGCCGCAAGCCCAACAGTGCCGGTTCTACATCGATCCAGCCGGAAGTAGTGACGAGCTCGAGTTCGATTGTGATTTAAGTGAAGAAATCGACATTAGTACCAGTTTACTATACCCCCGTTGGAGATCTTTGACCACCTCACCCGTGTCCATTTCATCGATGGAGTCCACATCATTCAGTGCGGAAGACTTGATCCACGACGTGCTGACCATCGAGGGATTGAGGACAATCTACAACTCGTGCTTCTCGTAAGTTGATGACCATATGCTATGAGTGGAGGTCAAAACGATTTATCGATCGACATATCTCGGAACACCACAGATGCGGCGTCAGTTGGCAAATCGACCACGTGTCGCTCGACTGTCCCGAATGTGGTGGTTACGCCATGCAGAGACCCTGTCCTCAATGTGATGGCAAGTGCAACACGCTCTGGACCAGAGACATTAACGCGGTAAGTTCACGAATTTCGTGTTGTTGGTATTTAATTAAACTTCCACCTGTTTCTCGCTTTCCTTTCCTACGCGCTGACCTTTCTAATCAGCGTAATTTCGCGGAATTAGACTCGGTTCGCTGAATTCACCGTTAACTGACTTGCGTCTCGTTCTCATTAACCGACAGACCCACGACAAGCACCAAGCCTGTTGGGAAGGAGAGTGCAAACTGAGTGCTTCCTGCTCGAATCAAAGTCGACTGAAAGTGGGCGAGAATCGCGAGGCGTCACCGAATGGCCGTCATTCCATCACGGCCACCACCAGTCATCCCCAGCTACTGGCAACCACATTGAAAGTCTCTTAATTGTAACACCTCTTAATTTGCGTCTCGATCAAAGGACGACATTTATATTTATAAAACACAATCGCGATAAGCGGACCAATTCCGATAACAACTCAGCTTCACTTCAGATCATGAAATGACTATCATATACAATGTATGTAAATACAGATCTAGTTTATATCGATCGCGTCAGAAATCGCAACATCAACATGACATTGAAGTGCCTTGAAAAAGTTCCTCCGGATGACGAGAACGAAATTTCTTGCGTAGCGACATTCGCATGGTTAATCATGCCAAATTCGTATCTGTATCCTGATCAGATGCCAGGTCGACTGCTTGTCAGACGGTTAACTATTCGCTTCATATTTCCTAAATGTTCCATTCATTCTTGATCACGAGTCGTGTTGCCACATCATATCGATATCGACATCGATATCATGTAATGTGCGCATTCTTTCACATGAAATGCGTCTTATCTGAAGTAAAACATTTTCTCGGACTATGAATTTGTTTGTTTTTGTCATCACATCTCGCACGCCCTTTGGTTAATTGGAGTTGCCATTGAGTGGAATTCACCAGACGGGACTGGAATAATTTGGTTTTTTCCTGCTGGCACTTAATTCTTACCTAGGGTAAGAATTTCGGAATCTCGTGTGGGGGGTTTCCCATGAATCTATGCACGATGCTATAAAGATCATGGTCGTCGTAGCCTTCCTTCTGGTTGTTGTTCTCAAGTGTGGCACGTTCATTATCATTCATTGTGAGCACTCTGTGGCTGCATTTTTTGTCTAGAATTTGTCCTGCACGTACTGCATCTGACCGAGTTACATATCAGTACAACAGTCGTCCGGAGAGAAATCGATCCCATTTTCGGCCACATTTCTTAGGAAAACTTCTTTGACTGTCAGTGTGGTCGAGGAAAGTTCAGCATTGAGTGATGAAATACCTGGAGCGTTTTTCACCGATTTAGCATCAATATAACGGTTTAGAAATATATATATATAAAGCTATTGGGACAACAAATCCAGTTGTCTGAAAATACACATCAAGGAAAGGAACGAGAATGAAACTGGAGTGATACTAAAAGTAGAGCCAGAACTCGAAACTTTCCGCGTGAAATGTGTTTAAATTGCATCTGTCCAAAGACATATCCGCGTCTACATAATTTCAATCAAGAATGGTAGCTGTGGCGACTATGCACAACGCAATCAATACGTGTCCGAATTTGTCGAGCTATCGACATCGCCAAACAGTTGCCATCATACGGTTAAATTTAGCATGCATTTCAATTGGACCTTCGTAGTGTTTTGTGTCAGGTGAGGAGACCTTCATGCAGATTTACCAACAATCAATCTCATAATTATTTGATCGAACGCACGCTGGAAACGTGATAGATGGATATCGAAAATAGAAACGCGATGTCTCGACAAAATTATATCGGGTAACCTTCAGGTAAATCTCAAATCAAATCACACACGTCTGTCTAATTAATGACAAGTACCTGAGGTACCTCATGCACTGTCAAGTGATATAGCATTCGTGTTACGATAAATTAGTAGGCAACTGGAGTCAATATATATCAGTTGCCGTGCAATTAAGTGGTGTTTTGCGCCTAATTCCTGGTTTATCAAGAAGACGCTTTAGAATTAAAATGATTTTATTGTAAGACTGTCCCAGTGTGCGGTTATGAGATCCCCACACGAACTTGGACTTTATTGCCGTCATATTCACTCTGGATGATAATCGAGAAAAAGCATCAATCTTTGACATAGCTCTATGTTTTATGGTATCAAAAGGTTTATAGAGATGTTTGTTGCTAACAGGTCGAGCAGAACCAGTATGAAAAATTTGATTTCGAAAGAAAAAAGCAAATCTCTTTGGGCCCGTCAATGACTTGGTACCGTGACTTGGCACTCGACCGGCTGTCACATGAGATCATCAGATTTGCGTCAACAGTTTATTCACTTCTGCACAGACCCACCAAACAAACTGATAATTGCATTTCTGGCACCAATTTCTCTGCCAAATTTGGTTTGGTGCTGCGGTCGATTGGCACCATAGCGCGCCGATAAACTGATTCTCGTCCCGTTGATTACAGAGATAGCTTGTTTTGCTCCATGGACAAATCTGCACCATGGTGTACGCTGGGAAATTCTGATGCGTGTATCATTATTTAGATACATGGAAGTGAAATCAAATCAATGCTGAATAATTTTGTTTATCTCACGAATGGCAATGATTGTATCTGATTGTACCTGTATTGCTTGTAGATATCTCTTCGTTGGAGTTGCCGACATTTAGTTTGCAATAACTGAATTTATGAGGTCAAACGTTCTCGTAATGTTTGTTTGCTAATGTGATTTTCTGTTTGCTTGGATTACGGAATTGTCATACAGTCATACCACATCTCATGACAATTTTATCTACACTCTGAAGTGCCTGGCACTGATTCTGACGTCTGGCATGAGTAGAAAATGCGTGATATTAATGATTAATTGCCGTGAAAACAAAGCAGCGATACAGCATGCGGATGTGATTCCCAGAATGTGGTGTCGTGTTACAAGCTCTCACGCCACGTTAAACTCGCGTCGACCGAACTTCGCGCCTTTAAATTTATCAACCGCCAGATGGCAGCAGGACGTTAACTTCTGGTAAATCACAATCACGAATTGTCAATTAGCGACAATGTCATCGATATCGCATCGCCATCGCGGTCACCATGATCATGATCATCATCGCAGTGATCACCAGCATCATCACGACAAGCACCATCGTTCTGATAACAGAGGAAGCGAAAGAAGAGAGCCGAAGAAGCGCAAGTACGATGACGACTATCGTCACCAGGACAGGCATGATCGACCATCGAGACCAGAAGTACGATCAATGCCACGTCCACTGTCGAAAGAGAGCACCGAGAAAGGAGGTGACGAGGCATCAATCGAAAAGCAGAAACCAACAATGGCGTTGAGTGGAGCATTGGCGAAAGACACGAATACGTTCAACGGAGTCGTCATCAAGTACAACGAGCCACCAGAAGCTGCTGTTCCGAGGCGCAAGTGGAGACTCTATCCGTTCAAGGGGGGCGAGAGCTTGTCGCACATCCCAATTCACAAGCAGAGCGCATTTCTCCTGGGACGCGACAGGAAGATCGCTGATATTCCAGTCGATCATCCATCGTGCTCCAAGCAGCACGCTGTCATCCAGTACAGACTCGTCGAGTACGAGCGACCAGATGGAGAGATGGGCAAACGAGTTACGCCATACGTCATTGATCTCGAATCGGCCAACGGTACCTTCTTGAACAACAAGCAGATCGAGACGAAACGCTATTACGAGCTTTGCGAGAAGGATGTCATCAAGTTCGGGTTCAGTACCAGGGAGTACGTCGTGCTGCACGAGGGGAGCCATGACGAGGAGGACGAGGGTGAAGATCAGAGTGATGCGACCAATAAAGAATAATGTTTATGGGAAATTAAACATGTTTTCTGTTTAATTTCAGACTTGGCGCGAAACGCTTAATATTTAACTTATAACTTGATAACTTTTAAATTGTGGTACGTGCGTCCAAGTTAACCTATGGGCTCCCTCGCGACAATTTCAGTGCGCTTTACGTGAAAATTACCATAATTAATCAATATAATGAGCTTGCTAGAGCTTTAGCAGCAATTGAATCGATACTAGTATCGATGTAAGTATCGATAGTATCGCCTATCGGAACCACGTTTTCCCGACGTTTTCGCTGAAGAATCTTCACTGAAGATCGTCATGCCAGACACAGCGAGAGTTTTCTTCGTTACCGCCGACGATGACCTACCCTTCGAAGAGGACATCCTGCGTAACCCGCATTCGGTGAAGCACTGGTTAAGGTACATTGAGCACAAGAAGGACGCCGACCAGCAGGTGCTCAACATGCTGCACGAACGCGCACTCAAGGAGTTACCGGGAAGCTACAAACTATGGAGGAAGTACTTGAAGACCAGAGTGAACCAGATGCGCGACGTACCGGTGCTCGATGCGGCCTACAAGGAGGTGAACAACTGTTTCGAGAGGAGCCTGGTATTCATGCACAAAATGCCGCGCATCTGGCTTGACTACTGCCAGTTTCTCATGGATCAGAAAAAAGTGACCAAGACACGCCGCACATTCGACCGTACACTTCAAGCCCTCCCCATCACCCAGCACAACCGCGTTTGGCCACTGTACTTGAAATTCATCAAGATGCACGACATACCCGAGACGGCGGTGCGAGTGTACCAACGCTACATGAAGCTGCAGCCGGAGGACGCAGAGGATTTCATTGACTACTTACGGGGAGTAGGCAGACTCGAAAATGCTGCCGTCAAGCTGGCCGAAATCGTCAATCGAGAAGACTTCTTGTCGAAAGAGGGTAAATCGAAGCACCAGCTGTGGAGCGAGCTGTGCGAGCTCATCAGTCGCAACCCAGACAAGGTACGCAAGCTTAACGTCGACGCCATCATCAGGGAAGGTATAAAGCGGTACACCGATCAGCAGGGCAAGCTCTGGAATTCGCTGGCCGAGTACTACACCAGAAGTGGCTTGTTCGACAAGGCGCGCGATGTCTACGAAGAGGCCATTCTGAGCTTGATGACCGTCAGGGACTTCGCACAAGTGTTTGACGCGTACGCGCAATGTGAGGAGCGACTCTTGAATGCCATCATGGAGAAGGAGAAACTGAACGAAGAGGAGGACATCGAGCTAGAACTGAGACTGGCCAGATACGAAGAATTAATCGAACGCCGTCCGCTGCTTCTCAATAGCGTGGCTCTGCGACAGAATCCTCACAACGTCGAAGAGTGGCACAAGCGCGTAAAGCTGTACGAAGGCAAACCTGCGGAAATAATCAACACGTACACGGAAGCCGTTCAGACGGTGGACCCGAAACACGCTGTTGGCAAGCTGCACACACTGTGGGTGAACTTCGGGAAATTCTACGAACAGCACGGCCAGTTGGAAGACGCGCGATTCATTTTCGAGAAAGCAACGCAAGCCAGTTTGAACAAGGTGGACGATTTGGCCGTGGTTTGGTGCTCGTACGCCGAAATGGAACTGCGACATGGCCACTACGAGGCCGCCATCAAACTGATGCAGCGCGCCACTGCTGCGCCCCCGAAACGCGTCAGTTACTTCGACCACAGTGAGCCAGTTCAGTTGCGCGTGTACAAGTCGCTCAAGCTTTGGTCCATGTGAGTTGTATCGACACGATCAACACCACATGCTCGGTTTGACACTTGTTCGTTGTTTCTCTTGCTGACAGGTATGCAGACCTCGAGGAGAGCTTTGGCACCTTCAAGTCAACGAAAGCGGTCTACGACAGAATCATCGACCTGCGCATCGCTACGCCTCAAATCATCATCAACTACGGTTTGTTTCTCGACGAAAACAATTATTTTGAAGAAGCGTTCAAGGCCTACGAGAAGGGAATCGCGTTATTCAAGTGGCCGAACGTGTTCGACATCTGGAACACGTATTTGACTAAGTTCTTAAAACGATACGGTGGTACGAAGTTGGAGCGGGCCCGTGACTTGTTTGAACAGTGTCTGCACGACTGTCCGCCAAAGTTGGCCAAGTCGTTCTACCTGCTGTACGCCAAACTGGAGGAGGATCACGGACTAGCAAAGCACGCAATGAGCATCTATGACAGAGCTACGACCGCTGTCCTGCCGGAGCAGCAGTTGGAAATGTTCAACATTTACATCAAGAATGCCGCCGAAATGTACGGAGTGACGCACACGCGACAAATCTATGAAAAGGCCATCGAAGTGTTGCCGGACGAGCATAGCAAGGAGATGTGCTTGAGATTCGCCGACCTCGAACGTAAACTGGGCGAAATTGATCGCGCGCGTGCCATTTATGCGCACTGCAGCCAGTTGTGCGACCCGAGAGTCACGCAGCACTTCTGGAATACCTGGAAGGAGTTTGAGATCAAGCACGGTAACGAGGACACTATAAGGGAGATGCTCAGAATAAAGAGAAGCGTGCAGGCGACATTCAACACGCAGGTAATGTCACGATTAGTTTAACTACAATGTCACACGTGCCGTGTTACCAAAAGCGAGCAAATTGACGACATGGTTAGTGAACTCAGAACGCTTATTTATATCGCAGGTCAACTTTATGACGGCATCGATGCTGGCTGTCAATCACCCGAACGACGCAAGCCATCAGACTACCAGCATGAATGCCCTTGAGGAGAGTGCCACTGGACAAGAATGGCAGAGGAAAGAAAACATTTCGTTCGTCAAGGGAGCAACGACAACAATTGTCGAGGTGTCGAAGGAGGCCAATCCTGACGAGATCGCGATCGACGATGATGACGATGACGAAGACGAGCACGAGCACGAGTCGAACAAAGGTGAGTCGTGTTAACTAGCTATAACTGTCAGCCGTTCATATTTATTAATTGGTACATTTGCAGAACTGGAACAGAAAATGGTGCCACGAGAAGTGTTCGGTGAGCTTCAACACGACGGTGACGATGATGACGAGGACAACAAAGACCCAAGCGGAAAAAATTGTCCGTGACGTACACGAAAAATTATCCTTGCAGGACGATGTATGCGAATCGCTGTACTATGAGTGGTTTCAGGACAATGAACGGGTAACTTTATTGATTGATTCATCTGTCCGTGTTCGTTGAGTACAATAAATCAGAAAAGGTGGTATTCGTTCGATCGTAAAGCGGTTTGCTTCATGAGTCGAGCTGGTCTTCGGTCGGCAGAAGTGGCAGTAGTCGATGAAGAAGGACGCGTGCCGTGTGAGTGCGCTGTGGTGGTGCGATCGACACCAGTCTTCTCAGCAATTGGCAGTGCTTAAGGCATAGCACAGACGGAGCGCAACGGGCGACGAACATCCACACGTCGGAGGCCAGCAGGGCAGCAGCCATGTGCTCGCCGAACAGGTGACGTATCAGGACGGCTTCCAGATGTGGGAAACACTCTTCCGGAATTGTGGCCGACAAAGCGCACAAACGAGTACAGATCGAGTCGTACAACGATAGTGATCTGCTAGAAATCATGACGGACAGCGAAGAACCGTAAATGGTTAAAAACGTATCGCTGTACTAACGCAGCATCGAACAATGATTACTTACCGACTGTCTGGTGGCGCATCTCCATTCATTTGCTTGGTCTCACGGCCACTGTCCTGTGAGGCGACGAGATGTACGTTGCACCTGGCGATGCATTGGAAGGCACTCGAGACGACGCAAACGTCTCCATCACCAGCGATCCACTCGTGGACAGTGTCCGTGTCGGCGCCGAGCAATCGATCAATAATGTTCGATAGAAGCCCTGCGGACGACATATCGAACCGATTGAAATTAACTTAATTGCTAGAAATCAGAATCGCTGATCACTCACGTAGGACATGTGCGTGTCGTGTGCCATCCTGATCATCAAGTTCAACTTGACCCGCATTGCCAGTGGAGTTGATTTGGGCGATGAGATGCTTGACGCGTCGTTTGCCAGCCATTCGTATTGAGTTGGATTGGATTGGATTGGATGAGAAACGGCGCTTCGTTTAGAGTTGTAGAGTGGCGCCGCCAAACGTCCAGCTCAGCGACGTTCTGCGCGCGACATCGATATCATTCCCTCGCTGTCTTCCCCATCGGCCATGTCGCGCAAGAATCCCAGAGTGGTCCACTTGGACGATCATGATGACGGACCGACACCGAAGAGACAGAAACAGCTGTCGATGCTCGACTTCTTCAAACCGACACAGAGCAAGACACTGACGCCCGATGGTGATTGCGATTCGCGTGCGCAGAAGACACCATCGACTACCGAGTCGAAAACATCCACATTGACACCAAGATCGAAACGATCGTCGAACGGCCGAATCCTGTTCTCTGCTACACCACCCAATGGTGACGATAAAACCAAAGCAGTACCAGCAGCTGGCAAGAAAACGATTGAGAGGGCTGCGAAAATAGCAGCGAGACGAATCGAGACCAGCGATGATGACACAGACAATGACGGGGAGGTCGAACATGTCAAACAAGACGATGGTGATGACGATGATGATGAGGATGAACATTGGCGGAAGATGAAGAAGCGAAACTCGACCAACAGCACCAACGGTAAGCAGTCAGCGAGAAAAGGAGCGAAAATACCAGAGAGCAGTGATGATGAAAATGGTGATGACGCAGAAGAGAAACAAGACGAAAGCGACGATCAGGACGAAGATGAGCCTGATGAAGATGAGCCCGATGAAGATGAGCCCGATGAAGATGAACGTCGACGGCTGAAGAAGAAGCGATACGCACCCAAGAAAACATTTGAAAAGCGGTCACCGATAACAGCAAAACGATCGTCGTTTGGCGTCAGCGAAACGACCAAATCGCGACTGTCACTCTTCTCGTTTCCGGATGACACTGGAAATCAATCTGCGTCGGGCATGCCTGGCGAACGAAATTGGCCGCATCTTGTCGATCCGAAGTTCGATTTTCTCTGGCCGAACAAGATCCGCGATGCTGACCGGCGACGACCGGATGATCCCGATTACGATCAACACACTTTATTCGTTCCGAAGTCATTTCTAGACTCGCAGACGCCAGCACATCGGCAGTGGTGGGTAAGTGAGACGCCAGCTAATTTTCAACGGAATTTCCTGTTTTCGGTATTCAAATTGTAGGAGATGAAGATGCGCAACTACGACACAGTGCTCTTCTTCAAAGTGGGCAAATTTTATGAAGTAAGTAATTTATCGCTTCGCCTGTTCTTGCTCGATTATCTTCCTCGCTTGCCATTAGCACTTCTTGTTCGCTTAGCCGAACTCGATTCATCGATCCTTTTCCTCTTCCTCATCGTCCTCGTCCACTTGTTGTCGGGCCTCCAACACTGCGAATCTCTTTCTGGCGAGCGGCGCCAATTTGCGGTAAGACCTGAAGCGGTTGAGTTGTTCATTCAGGCCCCATTCGCTGAGCAGGCAATGAGTTTCGAGCTCGATGATGGTCTCGTCTTCGATTTTGCCGCGAACCTGCCACTTGGTCTTGCCAGGCGGGAGAGGCGGCAGTGTCTTGATGGGCACGATCTTCGGTGTGCGCTTCTTTCACAAGTGGCGTCCTGTATTTCCTGTAGCGCACACCTGGGTTGTCGGTTTGCGCCACACATCCCGGCTTCGACGGTTATGCTCTTGCCGGTCGGGTAACGCAGCTTCCTGTTTACCGGAAAGACGGCGTCATCGCATGTCTCGCACCCATCAGGACTGCCGCATTTGACCCATCCTTGCAACTTTTGGCGATTTGTGCCCATCGCCGCTGTTTCCAGTGCGTCGAACAGTATCGACGACTCGAGATGGTGATCAGGTTTTTGCCACATGCGACACTTCTCTTCCTGGCACGCTTCTCTCAGTTTGCGCATCGCCATCACTTTCTTTCTGCCGTTGTCCATCACCAGCTCGCCATCTCTCTCACCTCACATTCTTCACCATTGACCACACACGCGAATGCAGGAACATCTCGCAAGTTGACGTAGTAATTGTGGCGTATCGATCCCTCCTCGATGATGACACCTCTCTTCGGCCTCCGGTTACGCTTTCTTTAAATCTTTCTTCTTGAACGCACTGCTCTTGTCTTTGAGCCAATTCCACAGTGCCATTGCGTGCGTGTCTCGATGGCTCTTCTTTCTGAGCTCATCGATGGCCGCACGATGAGCTCATCTCTCGAGTCTGTTCGCTTCCGAGTCTTCCTGCTCACCTGACGACTCATCGCTATTTTGGCCACTCACTTTCGCTGTCCATTTGCACCTCTTCACCGATGTCGCTCGACGTCTTGCTCAGTGATGATGGCATATCGGCGTCACTCTCATGGACGCGCTCACTGTCACCCAACATGTTGACCTCTTCGCCCGAATGATCGGCAAACGTGCCACTAAATAGTAGATATTAATAGCTATTTGCTCACGCAATTCATGCCATGTATTGTGCAATCATAGCGAAAGCCCGCTAATACAGAGGGTGCCAACGCTTTATTATGTCTGCAGCTACGAAAGGGTTCTACGAAAAGTGCGATGAACAAAAGACGTTGGACGTGCAAATGAATTGCTTGTCCATTGTTCGTGACCGTAACGCGTTTCACGTTCTCACTCAATGCACAGTTATTTCACATGGACGCCGTGATCGGAGCCAGCGAATTGAATTTGCTATACATGAGAGGCGATAACGCTCATACCGGGTACGTACTCGATGCGACATGCGAATTGTTTATAAATTTCCAATTGGAAATAATTGCAGCTTCATTGTCTTCTTCTTAATTATTGTCTAATTTAGATTTCCGGAGATATCGTATAAGCGGTATGCAAACAAATTGATCGAGAAAGGATACAAAGTAGCTCGCGTAGAACAGACTGAAACGCCGCAGATGATGGAGGAGAGGCTCAAGAAAATGAGAGATGGTGAGAAGACAGTGACCAGGTTTGACAAAACCGTATGCCGAGAAATCTGCAGAATCACGACGAGTGGTACGCGAACGTCTTCCGTGCTGGATGCCGAGCCATCAACCTCAGAAAATAACTATCTCTTTGCCGTCGCTGAAAGTGTAGGTCATGTAATTGTTCAGTGGTACATTCATTTCTCAATGTGTGTGTCATTAATTTTTTCATCATAGTTTCCGGAATCTGCACACAGCGAGACTTCTACTTACGGCGTGTGTTTCATCGACACTTCAATTGGCAAATTTAATGTTGGTCAGTTTCAAGATGATCGTCATTGTTCCAACTTGCGTACCCTTCTAGCGCATTTCCCGCCTGTTCAGGTAACGATGAAATTTATGTTTCTTTTGTCCAAGATGGTTTAAATTTTGGACTTGGTTCTCATTCTGCCGAGTTACAGATTCTTACAGAACGTGGTCGGGTATCTCCTAAAACAAACCTGGCACTGAACAATTGTGTGTCCAAAGCTCGCCGAGAAAATCTACGACCGGACGTCGAGTTTTGGGGTGCGAAGAAAACGCTCACAGTTCTGTCTGAATATGGATACTTCAACTGTGCCATCACCGGCAATCCACTCTGGCCAACGGAACTTCTGAAGATGATCGATACAAACGACCCACTGCACCAGACACCGAAAGAACATTACGAGTTAGCCATTAAAGCATTTGGCGCTTGCGTTCACTACTTGAAAGATTGCCTCATTGACGAAGAGATGCTCACCATGAAATTGTTTGCCGAATACAAACCACTGCTGCCAGAAGTGGAAGCGGGTGCAGGTGATGGGCCAAGGGTGGCATTCCCGAAATACATGATTCTCGACAGCGTGGCACTACAAAATCTGGAAATCTTTCACAACAGCGATGGTACCGTTCAGGCAACACTCTACGAAAGCGTCAATTTCTGCGCTACCGATTTTGGCAAACGTCTCTTGAGACACTTGCTCTGCGCTCCACTCTGTCACGTCGATGATATCAATGCCAGATTAGATGCTGTCGAAGACATACGATCGAACGATTTCTTTGTCAATAATGAAGTCAAGGAATGTGTTGGAATATTGAAAAAGCTACCTGATTTTGAGCGGCTCCTCAGCAGAGTGCACGCTGAAGGATGCGCGCGACGAAGCAAGACCCATCCCGATTCAAGAGCTATCATGTTCGAAGCCAATCAGTATAGCAAGAGAAAGATCACTGATTTTGTTGCGGTTCTTGACGGCTTCAAAAGGGCGATCGACATCATTCATGTCTTCAAGACTGCCCGCGACTCGTTCTCGTCTTCGCTGTTGCAGAAATGCATCACTTTGGAAAGTTGTGGTGGCCACTTTCCCGATCTGAAAGAAATACTGAACTACTTCGACACAGCGTTTAATCACGAACACGCGAAGAAAGAGGGAAAGATAATTCCGAAGAAGAATGTCGATGACGAATACGATCAAGCCACGAATATTATCAAACAAATTGAAAACAAGTTTGACGAATATCTGAGTGAACAGAGCCACTTCTTCGGTTGCAGTATTAAGTACTTTGGTAATGGCAAGAATCGATATCAACTGGAACTTCCTGATCGTGTAGCAAGTAAAGCGACGAAAGAGTACGAATTGCAGACATCGAGGAAGGGATTCAAGAGATACTACACACCCGAGATAAAAGAGATGAGGGAACAACTGGCGAGGGCTGAGCAAACGAAAGAAATGGCACTCAAAGACATCATGAGAAGAATGTTTGAGCAGTTCGACAAGCACTATGACAAGTGGGCGAGAGCCGTTGAGTGTTTGGCGCTGCTAGACGTACTCATCAGTTTATCCAAATTCGCCGATTTCGTGGTCCAACGCGGTGCCGATGTGTGCAGACCGCAGTTTATTGAGAGTGACAAACCAGTGATTCGGTACAAGAATGGCCGTCACGCGAGTTTGATTCGATATCGCGACGATTTCATTCCGAATGATCTGGACTTGAGTGATGAATTGATACTCCTGACTGGCGCCAACATGGGAGGCAAGTCGACATTGATGAGACAAACTGGTCTGATGGCGATCTTGGCACAAATTGGGTCTTTCGTGCCTGCTCAAGAATGTGTCTTAACGCCAGTCGATCGCGTTTTCTCCCGACTTGGGGCAAACGATCAAATCTTAGAAGGCTTGAGCACGTTTTACGTCGAACTCACCGAAACGTCATCAATTCTGCGTCACTCTAGTGTCCATTCCCTGGTGCTCCTCGACGAACTCGGCCGCGGAACGGCTACTTATGATGGAACTGCCATTGCCTGTGCCGTTGCCAATGAAATCTTCACTAATCTCCAGTGTCGATGCTTGTTCTCCACTCACTATCACTCTCTGGTTGATGAATTCGCCACACAACCCCGAGTAAAACTTGCTCATATGGTGAGAGCTCGTCAAATGATTTTGAGTCATTAATTAACTATTGTCATTTCTCTTGCAGGCTTGTATGGTGGAGAACGAGAACGACGAAGATCCCACCAAAGAGAGCATCACTTTCCTGTACAAGCTTGCCCCAAGAGCTTGTCCCAAGAGTTATGGCTTCAACGTGGCCAGATTGGCAGGCATCGACGATGATATCGTGAAGAAAGCGTTCGCCAAAGCGAGACACTTCGAGGCTAATGTTGATGCTAGTAGAGCATTGCGAGTGTTATTGCAGGAAGGCAACGACGATCAACTCGCGAGTCTCATTCGATCTGTTCGCAAGTTTAAGATACGCTGAACGCTCTATGTGCCGGTATTTGTCGAAATTGTTTGTGGCACATTCACATGACGAGTGTCCACGCTTTTTCGGTTTATAAATTGTCCGTCAAGTATGTAACATGTATCTCACCTTATCAGTTGCCCTGAGCAGTAAATTGAATTTGGCGCACTTGACATTCACGCTCGCGCGAGTGGTTTGTGTACGTTAACGTGTCGATTCAACATTTAATTATGATCATCTACTCAAATTATGGCGCTCTATAACCAGCAGGCTTGTTGGTAAGTCTCCTGTCTGTAATATTTTGGCCTTGTTTACCTCTCCGCTGCTCGCCCAGCTCCAAGTCATTGCCACCGATCTGTGACAGTGACAGCAGTGATAGAAATGTCGATGCCGATGTTAGTCATCAAACGAGGCTTATCGTGGCCATGGAACAAGTGATGAAGAACGATCTCCTTGTGTCACACATCCTCGTCCATCTGTTGATCTACGACCTTCGTCGGACGTCTCTCGTGTCTCGCTCCTGGCACTCCATCGCCACTCGCATCGAGCAGCATCGTCATGGATGCCCTGCTTGGCACGACTTCTCGCTCTATTCTCTCGCCGCGGGTACCAGGAGACGCCCAAGAACATCTTCTGCAGGCGTGCTTAGCGCCGGTTCACCAGCTTCTCGGTTTATTGACGAAGTAACACCACTCGCGCACCAGAATTTTGAATTATTTGACGCGTCGTTACGCCATCGACTGGTTGGCACTCTCGACTTCGCCCCATCACTCGGTTTCTTTATCGGCACCGATGTGCATCTGAATGAGAAGCAGCACTTCCAGTCTGTCTCGTGTCGTCTTCCGCTCCATTGTCACCTTGTTTGCGTCACGTCACGTGCGGGTCTAATCGGGTCGCTCGATCACCACTCCAATGCCTTAGGCCTCAAATCGGCCGAGTTACAGTTGGATGAATTTACTCGTCTCGGTGGTCTTTCACTTACTTTACTGCCGAAGACAATCGCACAAAAAATGTACGTGTTCGACGAGAAGGACAGTCTTAAGGTGAGCGTTTATTTTCATTCAACTTAGCAGACGTTTCACTAATGCCTTCTTATCTGTTTTTGTACCCTCAGCAATTCATGAAGCCGAACGCGAATCTCAAAGCCATCATCGTGCTCGACACTTCAAGTGGCACCCCGAAAAACGTCGAGAATGTGCTGAATTTTTACGACGGAAAGATTGCGGTGGCGGGCGCGCTGGTTGACCGGGTCAGCTATGTGCCAATCGAAAAGGTTGGCAAGAGAAAAATGAAGACAAAGGACAGAAAAATGCTGGGCATTGCAATGAGTGGCGAACATGTCAGAGCCAGCAGTCTGTTGGTGACAACGAAAACGCCGAAAGATACAGAAGCTGCGTTACGTGGATTTCGCGCTCGTCTTGATTTCGATCCTGATGTCAACAACAGCACCACGGAAACGATCGCATTCATGTTCATTTGCATGGCACGTGGTGTGTACGTCTATCAGAAGTGTCACATGGAAGCGAAGCTTTTCCGCACCGTTTTTCCCAACACGAAGCTTCTGGGCGTTTTCGGTTACGGTGAAACGGGACACAACTACTGGCCTGGCATGGAAATGGACGACATCGTGTTGGAAGACTTGCGTCATTCGTACACCACTGTTCTGCTCTTGGTGAACTTCGATAAGAAATAAGTTATGCTTCTCTTTACCTCAAGTCGTGCATGACTGTCTACTTCTGTGTTTTCCACGTGAAATCGTTTCATTGAAAATTGCATCAAGTTATGACAAGTCTGTAAATGTCTTGGTCGTGCGCGTGCGACAACACTTCTCTCTTGTTTCCTGTATTTGGTGCTGTTACATCTCAGCGCGTGCAATGCATTCTACATATAGATACATAAATTGTTGTAAATGAAATTCTTCTGCACTGAATTTGAACCATCCCATTCTATCGAAGTCAGCTCACGACTTTTCAGATCAGGTCATCCATACACAATGTTGAAGTCGTTCAAGAAGACATTCTCCAAGAAGGAACCTGAAACCCTGATGAAGATGCCATCGAACACTCCGACCGATGTCTTCGCTCCGAGCGACTACGAACATATCTTCCACGAAACCGGACAAAAGGTTGTCGCTGCAACGCCCAAAGCTGGATTTGGTGGTGGCAAACTTACGAAAGTGCCATCGGACGCTCCAACTAGGCTCATTGCTCCAAGCGACTACGAAGAAATCTTTCACGATTCCGCAGCAGATAGTTTTGGAGCGTCGCAAGGATCCCAAGGAGGCATGAGGACTATGCCATCGACCACGCCAACGAAGGCCATCGCGCCGAGCGACTACGAGCACATCTTCGATTACAAGACTGATCAATACAATGCATGGGGCAAGCATCGCGCCACAACAACTCAGGCTGGTTCAAATTCGGGCCATTACCACTCGGGCCACCATTACTACCCGACCGGCGCTCCGAGCAAGCAGGTGGCCAAATCTATTCCCGATGGCTATTACGGTGCACGCCAGCAACCGCCTCGAGCCTACTATCCACCAGCGAAGAAAGCCGTCGCGAAGGCCGTCCCTTCGGCTAGCGAACATTCTGCTCAAGTGTCGAGTGTTATCAAGAAGTTCCTGGCTTCCAAAACCAGAGGGTATCCGAAGAAGAAGTATTGAAAACTTCCGTTCGCGTTCCAATAAACCGACAGTGAGCAGTCATGACCTGATAATCTCAGGCATATTTTAATCAATAACTCGCGTTAGCGATATTTGATAACGACATGTAATGACACTCTATCATAGATAATTCACTGTTTTATAACACGTCGCATTTCTTAATGTAATCCACATCAATTAATCAATCATCGTGGGTGGAAGCGACGAAACTGGAAGCGACCCGGTCCGGAACCGGTATGGAACGTGAAACCACAATCGGTGTTCTGAGGACAACCGAAGTAACTGCGATGAGAGTCAGCGAGATCATTGCTGCCATTAATATCGGAACCGTTGTCGTATTCCCATCGCTGCTTCGGGCTGGAAAGTACAGAGTACGCTTCACCGATTTCCTTGAATTTGTGCTCCTCGACCTTCTGCTGCTCTTCGGTCGCGTCTGAATGGCGATCGGGATGATGGAGCAGTGCTCGTTTCCGATACGCTTTCTTGATTTCGTCGTCGCTCGCCGTGCGACTCACACCAAGAGTCTTGTAGTAATCTTTCTGTTTCGTTCTCTTCAATTCCAGCTTCGCTTCGTCGAGAATTTGTTTGATATCTGCTTCGACGATCAACAGAAACGCATACAAACAGCAGTGATTAATTTGAGTGGACACGCACCAATTCTTTGATCGATCTGCATACATACCTTGCGTCTTCTCCTTGCGGTAAACGTGTTCGAAATCTCGCACGGCTTCGACATACATTTCGAGTTGAGAATAGAGTTTGCCCCGTTTCAGGTATGCTTTCAAATAGCTGTCGTCCAATTTGATGGCAGCCGAACAATCTTCGACTGCTTCGTGCATCTGCTTTAGCTACACGCGAGAAAAGCATTAATTCAGGCTTCTAGAATAGATTCAATATGAATCATTGAAATAATCGGACAAAAACCGTGACAAAAAGCACTTTTTACCTTCGCCCTGACGACCGCACGATTGAAATGCAACTTGGCATTCGTGAAAATGTTGAGCGGATCAATTTTGAGCGCAGATGTATAAATATCGATAGCCTTCTGGTACTCATTCCTCTTGAAAGCCTTGTTGCCCTGCTCCTTCATGGCTAGAAGTAGTTTCGCCTTCTTGTAGATCTCCTTAGCCTTGTGGTGCTCAGGGGACAATTGCAGGGCCTGCTTGAAGTGATTGAACGCCTTGTCGACGTTGTCCTGATAGTAGAGAGTCATTCCGCGCACGTAGAGCGCTTCCACATTGATCGAATCGCGTAGCAAAATATCGGTGGCGAGATTCTGAGCTTCTCCGAAACGGCCCAGGAGTGCCAAACACTCGGCTTTGGCCACTTTGAACTGCAAGCAATGAGTGGCGATCTCGCACGCTCGGTCCATGTTGTAGACGACTGCCAGATAATCTTGCTTGTCGTAGTACTTTTTGGCGTCATCCTCGAATTTTTCGAGCGCTTCCAATTGAGTGAATTCAGTTGATGGCAAACTGCTATCGAGTTGTCGAGCCTTCTCCAGACATAGCCTCGCGGTTGACGAATAACCGAAAGCGAGATAACATTTGGCGGCTCGTTGGTAAGCCTTCATTGAAGACGCGTCAAGTGTGATCGCTTCTAGTGCGTCTTTCAAGGCGAGATCGTACCTGTCGAGCATCATGTAACAGGCCGAACGGTTCAAGTGGAACGAGGCACGCGATGGACACACGTTGATCGCTGCCGTGTACAGTTTGAGGGCGTCGTCGAACTTCTTCTCCTGGTACAGTGCGTTGCCTGAGTCTTTGTGGCTCTCAGCTCGCGCAGCCAAGTCGTTTTGAGGTGGGTCACCACGACCGTGATCCTTCCTATCAACTTGTCCATCACTCGTCTGTCTGCTGAGAGTCATTGATGATGACTCACCATCATCATCGCCATGGCCACCGAGAAAATCTGCGATTCCGGAGCGACGCATCGATCCTGATCGCGATTCCGACATCGTCATCGAAAACGAAAAACAATCAGATGAACGATGGTCGATTCGATCAACAGTCTGATTCGCAATCAATTGCGAGCCATTTAGTAGCGAGCTCGACTAAACTCTTGTGACGCGTTTCGCGCGGTATCGTCGTTCTTTTTAATCGGTAATCGCATACAAGTAACCGATTCCATTCGCTGTGTGGCTTCACTTCAATTATCGATTTCGATATACGAATACTTTTCCGGTCAATCGGTAACCGTCATGCGGATACTCCTTTATTCGGTGACGTTCATCAATTTATGAAATAATTTAGGCTTCACTTGTCGAGTTTACATGGAAGGTTATTTAGTGAATAAAGGGAAAAATAATCGTCTGAATAATTTTTTCCTATAATCCACTAAATGATCTTCCATGTAAACACGACAACTGTCGAGCCGTCCAAAAGCTCATTTACATTGACAACTTTGCTTATTTCACTACCTGTACACTCAGTCAAACAAAAAATGATAGTTAGGTATCTCCAAGTAGGC
>JAGGCA010002864.1:3490-27083 GCA_022876805.1 Osperalycus tenerphagus | reverse complement strand
GCACATGAGATACTCAATCGTATTGCTTGACAAACGGTTTCTCTTGTTGTTGATAACATCTTCTGATTTAGAGAAAACTTGCTGACTTGCAATTACAGCGGGTCGACCATCGACTCGGAGAACGCACCGAGATTGCCGAGATGACTCAGACTGCTCTGAATATGATTAACGTGAATCTCGACCTGGTTCTCGTAGGTGGCCACATTCTCCGGGTGCAAGTTATTCTTCATATCGGCTAACGAGTCTGACAATGATTTCAACTCGAATGAACTGATTTCGTTTTCGGCGAACCCGCGCAAATGAAGCATCAGAGCGAGCAGTTGAGATATCAATTCGATGCTAGACTCATTCTTGACATTGATGGTGCTCATACCACGTTCGACGTACTCCTTCGACTCGACCAAATATCGCTGCTTGACGATGTCGGGCTGCATAATCGGTGCCAGACCGGATTCGGGAGCTATTTCCGCCGCATAAATTTGTACAGCCTGCAAGTACTGATTCAGATCGCTGTTGAGCTTCTCCAATTCCAGTATGGTGCCGGCATACTGTCGCTGAAATTCCGTGTTGATTGGTTCACACAAACTCTGCAATCGTTCCACTTCCGAGTTCATCGATTTCAGCTCGTAAATCTTCTTCTTTTTGACGGCCAATATCTTGGAGAGTCGCACCAGTAGTGCCAAAAATCGAATCGGGAAACCACCAAGAGTGCCTTCTTCCTGCAAACCAATCTTGGCAGATGGCAGAGCACCGCCGAGAAGGGGATCATTTTCACCGAGCGCTTGTGCGACTTGATTGCCGAGCAATTCCAAAAATCGGGGTGATGTAAACAGCGGCAATCTGGGTCGCACTTTAGTCTGGAACGACGACAGTGGCAAGAACTCAGGCGGCTCGATACTGAGTACTTCGTAATCAGGAACGGAGAGCGTGCCGATGCCCGGTCTGTCGAACGTTATCCGATACGCGCCATTCACCGTGTCGACGGCATCGATCGTGCCAGTAAAGAGTCCATCCTGTGGCTTCCTGAGCAACGACGTCACCTTCGTGCCAATGACGAGTCCGAGCGGAATTTCATCAGGAAGATCGCGGAACTGATTGATGTCGACGACCTTCTGCTGCTGCAAGTGACGAATTTTGGCGCGTTTGGCGTTAAGCGAGGCGCGCTCTTCGGCGAAAAAAGCGGCCGAACAGCGTCTCGGTTTACCCATCAGTCGCCTAATTTTGCTCCACTCGAGACGCGACAGGCGTCGTGTCTTCAACTGCGGGAATGTCTCGCGCAGACATATACAAAAATCGTTTTCGCACAAAAACAGCGTCTGGTCGATGTTGGCGTAGAACCACTCGTAACAGACCCATTTGTGCGCCTTGGGCAACTTGAGTAGCGTTCGCAGCCGGAGTCCCACCTTCTGAGCCACTTTCTTATCCATCTTGACGTGTACCTCCTTGGACGCCACCGCCAACGACGAGAAGGCCGGCAACTTGACCTTGGCCGCTATCCGTTGCGACTTGCGCGGAGATGACGAATTGCTGGTCGCTGGTTTCTTCAATTTGGTGTCCATGGTCGCGTTTCCGTGAGTACTTTTCGTGCAAATTTCCGCCATTAAATTGGCGCTGTGATTGAATAATGAGGTTCGCAGGACGACCGCAAGAGGGAGAAGTGCAGATCGACGCGACATCGAGCGAGAACATTCGAGAACGTTAGAATCCAGACGACGCGATTCCGATACGTTAATTTTGACGATATTTTCGCCACTTTTCTGTCAATTCCAGGTGATCAAGTTATCGAGTTCCGCAAGTCTGGCGTCTGGAAAATCTTGAATGACGACGACAAACCCGATGGAGATGCAGTACAACACACGGTCGCCCGGTCAGTGATCACTGTTCGTTCTCTCACTTACCTGCAATTACCTAATTTGTTTCATGTCATCAGCCGTCAAGCGACTAATGCGAGAAGCTGGGGAATTGAAGGAACCAACAGAAGAGTATGCAGCTCAACCTCTTGATGACAATCTATTCGAATGGCATTTCACGGGTTGGTTAATCTCATGGGACATATCGTTCGATAGTCGCGTTCTAATATGACTTATTTTCACAGTTCGTGGCCCTCCAGATTCCGATTTTGACGGCGGCTTCTATCACGGGCGAATCATTCTGCCAACTGAATACCCGATGAAACCGCCATCAATCATCATGATGACGCCGAACGGACGATTCGAGATCAACAAGAAAATCTGCTTGTCCATTTCTGGTCATCACCCGGAGAGCTGGCAGCCGTCCTGGTCCATTCGTACGGCACTTCTCGCCATTATCGGATTCATGCCCACCGAAGGCTTGGGTGCTATTGGATCGCTCGATTATCCTCATGAGGAGCGCAAGAAACTGGCACACAAATCGCAGTCGTGGTCATGTCCGCATTGTGGGATTATCAGTAATCTATTGAAGAAGCCCGACAAGACGAGCCACGGTGCGAAGACAGATGCTGAGAATGAGGCAAACAAGCAGGCCAAGGAGTTGGCCAAACAGATCTGCTTCAAAGGCACTGAGAGCACGCCTGACGCGTCACCGAGCACTACACCAGGATCGTCAGTTGATGGTGTGAGGCAGAGAAACGTTGGCCAAGAGCAGCATTCCAATCCAGTCATTACGAATCAGAACGTCAATGAACACGCCAATCTGGCATCGGAATCGTCCAACCGATTTACCACCTACTTGATCGTCATTCTTCTGATCGTGATCGCTTTCCTGGTATTCCGAAGAATATTCCTAATTTGACGACGACGAGATCAAAGACCACGATGCGGTGTGGCAGCGAGAGAGTTGTGCGCACGCCAAACCTAATTTATTACTGAAAATGATTTGTACGTATTTAATTTTGGTGATTCTGATTCACTGCTGTTGACAAATTTCACATATTTTATCGCCATCATCAACAGTTAGGAGGTTGAATGTAGTTGTCTAGATAGTAAATCTGTATTAAGTCAACATCATTTTATTCAGCGAGGTTTTTGTTATTTTCCGTATTAGTTACAGTGAAATATATACACAACATTTTGGTGCCTTAAAAATATGGGGATCTCTTCACTGCTCATAACGAATACTCTCATAAAAAGTGTGAAGTGCATGAAAAGTATTGATCCTCAACGTTAAAATGCGAGAAGTGTGACTTAAGAGATGGTTGATATAGATGAAGATGATGATGAGAAAGAAGCAAGAAAAAGTGTATTTAAGTTCGTTTTGAGAAGAAACTGCACGTTTCTTAAGCTCGTATAGAGATCACGAGCCGATTGCCAAGTCAATTCAACTTGACATATTTAACTTGAACGAGAAACACATAAACTAAATTCCTTCGCTGAAAGCGAAAATCAGTGAATGGCCATAATTCATTTTGATGGTTAACGGTAACGATAAGTGCACACCGTTTTGGCAAAAGTTCTTCATTTAACTATATTTATACAGATACGATCGGCGAATTTGCGATGCGCACTTTCCGCAGAGCGATCGTCTCAGCGATCCGCATTTGCATATTGATTCTGCAAGTGCATTCGCGTGCATTCGACCGGCACTTAACTATTTTGCGGTGCGATACCAACTTGAAAATAGCGAACAAACGAACGCGAATATTGACATCGTTCGCCGCCGTCGCCGCGAGAATGGCACCAACACAGTTCGCGCTGCTCTCTCTTCATCTTTTCTACTGTGCTCTTCTTGCATCTGCATCTCCATCTTTAACAACAGTACCGACACCATCTGATCCGCATCCATCTCCAACGACATCGCCGTCGGCAGTCGGCAATCTGAATGGATCACCACCATCGATGTCACCGCCATCGATGTCATCGCCACCAACGTTCAAGCAAATTATGCAAAAACTCGTCAACATCGAAAGTGAATCGCAACGGATGAAGTCCGCTATTCAAGAACTGGCCAAAGGATTTTCCAGAGTTGAACAACAGCGAGAAGAATTGGTGGCCAGCACAGACCAAGTCGAGTCGAAACTGACGCAGAAAATCCAAGAAGTGCTCAACCGAATTCCGGCCATGGCCATACAAAGTATTCGCGAAGAAGTTGGAAAGATTCAGCAAGATCAGATCGTGCAAGAAGCGAAACTGTCACACCAAATGGACCAGTTAGAAGATATTAAAGGTAAGCTGGGCGATAAAAACTGATTGCTTTGCGCTAGACATGCCATTATGATTAGGTTCGTTGGCTTGGCTGAGGGAACAAATGCGATCGATCGTGGAGGCGAGACAGAACGGAGATGACGGAAAGCCAGACATGAATAGCAAACAAATCTTGGCTATAACTCACCCAGATATCAGCGCCAATATCCACATCATGCAGACGACGCTCTACAGCCTGCGTCGCGCCACGGTAAAATAACAGCATGAGTCTTGTCGTTCTCCATTCATTTACACACACACACTTTGTTTTAGGGACAAATCGAGAATCAGGTCGAGGATCTGGCGGCCAACATCACTAATCTGGCTAACATGACACTCCTTGTGGCCAAGGAGGCAGAGCGGTGCGTCAGCAGCGAGCATTTCAGCAATGCAATTCGTGACCTGTTAGAAGAAATCAAAGAGGACGAGCACCAACAGATAATGGTGTGTCCAGCGACCGAGTCTCTGAGCGCTACCAAGGAAAACTTGCCGACCGACTGTCAGGATGTGCAGCACCAGGGACTAAACATAAGTGGCGTCTATCGAATCCAGCCAATGGGATCATTCAAGCCCATATTCGTCTTCTGTGACATGTCCACCGAAGACGGTGCTTGGACGGTAATTCAGCGTCGGGCGGACGGTAGCGTCGACTTTTTACGCGACTGGTACAACTACAAGCATGGTTTCGGGAATGTGGCGGGAGAGCACTGGCTGGGCAATGACAACATCTACTACCTGACTCATCAGGAGCTCTATGAACTGCGCATAGAACTGAAAGACTTCGATGGCGGCAAAGCATACGCAGCCTATGATGCGTTCGCGACAGGCAACGAACGCGAGAGGTATATGATCAAATTGCTCGGCAACTATTTTGGGACCGCCGGTGAGTCAAAGTAATCACCAAATCAGTTGCAAAGCTATAGTGAATGAATCCATTATCTAAATTGAAGGTGATGTTATGAAAAATCACGTGGCGATGGCCTTCACGACCATCGACACGGATAACGACCGATGGAAAGTTAGGCAGTGTGCCAAAGAATATGTTGGTGGGTGGTGGTACAACGACTGCGACACTGCCAATCTGAATGGCCAGTATCTGGGCGCTGCAGTGACCGTCGATCAGAAGTACAAAGGTGTCTACTGGGCCAAGTGGAGAGGTCCCAATTATTCACTCAAGCGAGTCGAAATGAAAATCAGACGCGCATTACATCGATGAACTCGTGACGCTGTTTCGTCGCGAAATCATCAATCAATCAGAACACACTGATCACTAACCAAATCAGCATTCGTTACGCAATCGACTAACGTGTGTGTTGACATAACCATGACATGCCATTTGGAATCGTCTGGAATGCGCGCCTCTGCCGTATGCCGACTAATAATTAGTTAACTGTTCCAATAAAGACCGATTGGCGTGTTCGCGTTTGCGCAGATGGATTCCCACACAGTGCTATCGTACAACGAAGAGAACGAGTAATTAGTTATCCAAATAATTTCTCCATAATTCGCGGTCCGGTAAGTACCTATAGCTTTACGAAAATTTGACTAAACTATCAGAAAATTGGTAGGAGAGTGAACGGTGTGGTGAGGATGACTGAAGTACATTTGGCGTGCGACGCGAACACAACACCAGAACAAGCTGAAGACGACTCACTGCTGGTGACTGTCGAGTTTCGTGGCGGTGCTGAGCTGCTGTTCGACAATCAAAAGAAACTGCACTTGAAATTACCCAAGTCCTGGTCACCAGGAGCTAGTGATAGTGTATCGAAATCATCGACCAACACCGTCGACCAAGGGTGGACTTTGAAGAGCCTGATTGCCTATTTAAGTGACCGTCATTTGCGTGAACGTCGCGAACTGTTTGTCATCGGCGACAAGATTCGACCAGGAATTTTGATCTTGGTGAACGATGTCGATTACGAGCTGCTAGGTGACAGCAATTACCAACTGCAAACAAACGACAATGTTCTGTTCATTTCGACGTTGCATGGTGGTTAAAATGAGGGTAATGAGCACTCATCCACTTGTATTTAACTGTTCAGTGTTTATTTAATGTCATAAATAATGGTTTTTTTCAAAGCTGATGATAAGCTCTGAGGATTTATGATCGTCACTAGTGGTTAGCACAACCGGTCCACTACTGGTCCAGCTCTAATCACTAACGCTTAGTCTGCTTTCTACGAGTTGCAGTCTGGCATCGAGATACGCGTCATCGATGGTCAGCTTGGTCTTCAACATCTTCATCACGTAATAGTACGAGCCGAATGCCTCCTTGCTGAACTCGATGTCGTGCATGCCACCGATGGACTGGATGACGGATCGCGGCTTGCGCAGAATGTAATAAGATTCGATCAGCATCTGACCGGGTCTGGTCTTGCAGAACGTGCTCATGCTCGAGTATTTCCTGGCATCGCACTCGAAGTAAATATCCAGATACTCGCCAGCCGAGCGCAGCAGACCGAAACAAGGAATGCCATGAACGCAAATACATTTGGCCAGTTCGCGAAAGTAACAAGGAATGGTGAGGTCATCGGATAATTTGTGCATGCGATGGTCTTGCGCCATTATAAATCTGAAGACGGGATTGTGATAGAAGAAGCTGTTCAAGTTGCACCACTCGCTCCCGATGCAGTACGGATTGGCAATGGTGATGTGTGTTTCGAGGATGTTCTGTCGCACTTGCAGGTCGTTGACGTGTGATCGATTCGAGCCATCTACCTCAATACTGTCGAACATCCCATCTACCGACTTCACATTGGACAGTTCTTTCACATTCGAAGCTTGCACCTTTCCATGCTTTAGGCACCTGATCGGTTTCCGTTCGTTGAGTGACTTGATGAATCGATATTTGATGAAGAATGACAGATTCTCGCGATATCGTTGAATACTGCTGACAATATACCGAAATCCGAACCAGGAAAATTCAGAAAAGACCCACTTTATACGGATGCGAATCTCGATAAGATCGGTGAACTTGACCCACTGGTCGAAACCTTCCGGATGAATTTCCGTTGGTCGGATGAGAAAGTGAGCTATGTGCCGGTAATTATCCGGATGGCACCATTCTTTCTTGCCTATCTTCTTGATCAACTCGAATGTGATGGGCTCATCGTGGTCAACATTCCACTTGCTCAAGTCAAGTTTACACGTCATGAATTCCTTCGTGTCGGGTGCAATCTCTGGTAACCACTTGCTGCCGAATCTGCTGTAAACGCGAAATGGTATCTCCCGTGTGTCCTGATAACTTGTGTGCCAGCAGTTCAAGTCGACTCTCCTTTCTCTGCAAACTATGATGACGAGCTGGTCTTTGCTCGATCGCAAGTTGAGGTTTTGGGTACCTCTGGTGTCGAGTATGACGGCTTCGATCCCGTAGTTGTACATTTCGGCGGTCGCTCGAGCCTCGCCTAAGAGAGGGTTCAGATTGGACTTGACTGAATAAACTTCACTCAGATGTGCGAAACTGCGTTCCAGTTTCGGTTTGACGAGTTCGGGTCGATTTTTTACCCACTGAAATGTGAAAAACGACTTACAAGTTATCTTGACAAGGAACAGGAGTTTCAACTTACAGGACGGAAGTATGTCGAGAAGATGGTAAATGCGTGAATAAGCAAGTTTACATTCGATTTGCCACTTACGCTGCGCAGGTACTTAAATAGAGCTTTTGGAATTATGTTTTCATCACCTTTCCTGTCAGGCCTGCTCTCTTCTTCGCTCGCAGTTTCGACATTAAGCTGTTCTCGTGGCGACTTCTCAATCTTACCCTTTTCTTCACTCGAAATTTCCTCTGCTTGGTCAGTCATCATCAGTTCTGTAACAATTTGGCTGCCGGAATGCAACCATCGAACATCATTGACATGCTAACAATGCGCTCGAGCGTGACTCACTTTAAGATAAACTTATGGGTCCAGTGCAGAATCTGGACCAACACAGATTCCATACTTATCTCTGTACTCATCAGCCGAACCTCCCGATTGTTGAGTTCTTGAATCGAATTTTCTGATACAATAATTACTTCCATCAAAAATTATGTCTGTCAACAGTGTTCAGTGCGCAGAAGATGTGTATATCGGATTGGTTATGATGGGGCGTTGAACCAAACTGCAACCTAATTGGGAATGCAAGTTGAGTGAGGAATCGTCGATGAGAAATTGGTGTGTGATGAGCACATTCGCTGCGTGACGAGGTTCGCGATTTTGAATTGAGCGCGATGCACGTCAGCGTCTTTCCAAGAGTTTACACTCCGCAAAACGGCCGCAATCTTCAATGGACATCTCTTGGATCTCTTGGGACACTTGGATCGATCATATTCGACGGCTCGATGCCGTCATTGACGCTGAAGACCACTTCCAGTTGAAGTCGCGATTCGTTGCTGCGAAAACCAATGAGGATCGGTTAAGGATTATTTGTGAACATGAAGACATCAAGAAACAGATCCTGGAAGTTTACCACGACATGAAACGCAATTATGTGGATCATCGAAAGTCACAAGCGATCGCTGACCAGTACCGACTCGAAGGAAACGCTCTGTTCAAGCGAAAGGAGTCGCGTTTCGAAGAGGCGCTCGACATGTATACGAGAGCTATTCTGTCGTGTCACTACCCGGAGGACACCGACGAACAACCTCATCTTCTTGCCCTCTTATTTGCCAACCGATCGGCAGTTTTGCTACACCTGAAACGCTTCTCGTATGCTCTCATGGACATCGAAAATGCCACCAAGCACGGCTATCCCCGGCACCTGACACCGAAACTGATTATTCGCAAAGCAAAGTGCTTGCAGTGTTTGCGCCGTCCAGATGAGGCAGAACAGATCCTCAAAGATTTACGAGATTCGATTAGTGGTTATTCGCTGATGGAGACAGAGAAACGGGTACTGCAAGAAGAGATGTCTAAAATGTTTGTGTCGCTCAGTGAGCCCATTCCGGATTCGGATGATGTTCAAGATGATCGCAAAGATGCATTCTTTTTGCCACGTCGCGAAAAGTGTCAGAATGCCAATCCGATGATGCCACGTGCATCTGATTCCGTCCAGATGAGTTGTTCGCCTCAGAAGGGAAGACACATCATTGCCACCCAGGATATTGAATTTGGTGATGCCCTGTTTGTCGAGAAACCATTCGCTACCTTTCTCTACAGCGACCAGTTCGATGTGTATTGCCAGCACTGTTTCGTTGAGCTCTTCGGTCGCACCATCGCCTGTCGTCACTGTGATCAAGTGTCTTACTGTTCCGATTACTGCCGCGAAATAGCCTGGAATTCGTATCATCGTCTCGAGTGCAATAAGTTGTTGGATTTGCAGGGCGATATTGGAGTCGCTTATTTGGCACTTCGAGTACTGTTGCGAGTGGGTGATTTTGAAGTGGCCGTGAGCACTGCGAAAGAAGTTGCGTCAATACCATTGGAAGAATTTCCTCGAAGAAAGTTTAGAAGTGACTACGAGTCGATCTGCTCACTCGTTGATCATGCCGACGACCACGAATACGAAGAGGCCGTTCGATTTGCTCTGACTGCTGTTTTTCTGTTGCTGGTGCTCAAAGAAAACGGTTTCATTGCTGCTGAAAAAGGCAATGACAACTTTCTGGCCATCGGTGCTGTCCTGCTGAAACATATTCATCAACTTTCTTCAAATGTAATCTCGATATTGAATCAGGACTTATCTCAAATGATGGATGAAAAGTTTGGCATAGAAACGGCAGTTGAGGAACCGATTGGGACGGGCTTCTACCCATCTATCTCTCTGCTCAACCACAGCTGTGAGCCAAACGTTATGTCAATTTTTAACTGTTCCACTATGCTAATCCGAGCATCGCGACAAATAAAAGCCGGCGAAGAAGTTTGCTACTGCTACGGACCTGCAGTGCAGAGCACAAGCAAGAAAGATCGACAAACGAAACTTCAACGCCAATATTTCTTCACCTGTGATTGCCGAGCCTGTCGCGAAAACATCGAAAATACAACACGAGCACTTCTATGCGTCCGCTGTCGAGGTCCGGTCGTGTACAACATGGATTTTAGCAATAAGTGCATGGATTGCGAAAATGACGATTTAGATGCAGAGAAAGTGGTGTCAGAAGTGGACAAGTACAAACGGGTGATGGACGAAGCGTGTCGTGCAATTGACGAAGAGAACTTCGATGACGGTTTGCCGCAACTACTTGACTGTGATCAACAATTGGCAAAGTTGGTATATCGCAAGAATCGTGTCATATTCAGAATCAAGGACGAACTTTGTAGATGTTTCGCCAGTATGAGGCAATTCGAGTATGCGATTCGATACTGCGAACAGGGTCTCGACATCACACGAGACATATTCGGGGCATCATCATACGAAGTCGTATTCGAGATGATCAAATTGGTGAGCCTAAAGTGGGAGTTGACCGACGAGTGCGAAGATAGTCAGCAGGTGAATGAATTGGCCACCGACTTGCTTTCGCTCATCGACGACGCATCGAACTGTTTACGAAAATTTACCGAGTTGCCTGGTGGTGATCGCTGTTACGAAAAGGAGACTCAGTACTTGAAAGAGAAGAGAGACGACGTTATGCAAGTTTTGCAGTCTTGATGGTGTTCAACACAGCACGCGTGGTTTGTATACTTGTTAGTTAAGCCACAGTCAAATGCTGGATGAAATGAATTTTTCGGGAAATGCCAAATGCATCGACCAATGTTCGATTCATCGTTTTTACAAATATTTATTAACTTTGTTGATAACTGCAGTATAGCAATACGACGACGTTACCGTCACTTCTTATAAGTATTTACAAATGGGTTTTGCAATCATATCTTTTAGAATGAAATTACATAAATGACATATGAAGATGATCTTTGATGTCATGTAAATATGAAAGTGCTTTTCGTATCACCCAATCAGTGACACTTTCTCTAGGAATGCGATCGGCGTCGAACGCCCAGGAAGGTCCGTCCAGTACCGATTGGTAGCGATGGATCAGAGGCTCTTTCTCTTCAATAAATTTCTGACTCAAGGGAGTCACATCGTTCGCTCCAAGCTCACGCGGTCTGTCCACATCGACAATTTCATCGGCATTGTAGTCGAATTGTGATTAAACTCTCCCCTTGTCTCGCTTCTTGGATCACCTGGTTGGCCGGCTTCTCAGGCGGCTCTTCGGACAGTTTGTAGAACTCAGATCATGTGTGTTGAACAACTCTACCAGCACTGTCATCGCCGACGTATGATTGATTGTCTTGGAAACAAGTCGAAACTGATTCGATTTCTTAGCGAGTGGCGGATCGATGCTTCTTCTCTCTCGCGTGCTCCTTCCACACTCAAAACTTGGACAAATTCGATGTTAACACGCACCAGTAAATCGTAGTTCTTGTTTCTGGCATCTCGTGCGCCAAACAGAAGAGTGTCTCGCGATTCCGAGTCGTTCTTCCCACTTGCGCTGTTCAGCGTTTGGTGCCTTCTCCATGGTGATTCAACACACACAGGATCTATTATCAGCACTGAAGAATGTGGTAAAGTTCACTCTAGTCTCGGCGGTCCGGTTTTGCGCCAGGACTGCTTGATTGACATCGTTAAGCTCAACTTCGTGCGAGCTGTTTTTCACTTCCCAGAAGTGATTGTAGTCTTTTCATTGCACTTGTGCGATTATGGAAATTTGCGAAAGAATCGGATGTCGATTTAGATGAGTAAATAATTGGATGTTCGCCGTGTTTGTTTTGATTCGCGCGCCTCGTGGGCGTCTCGCAGTGTGGGCGATCCAGACACCTGTCAACGGAGGAAAACAAGACTACCTGCTCATTTTTCTCATCATTTTCCCGTTCACCATGAACATCAGCATAACGGACATCTGCGAGAACACGAAGATGGGCCGTGAGTTCGCCCTCCTGGGCAACTACGAGACCAGTTTGGTATATTACCAGGGCGTTGTGCAACAGATACATCGACTATTACAGACCATTAATGACCCCAATCGGAAGGAGAGGTGGCAGGAGGTCAGACTAGATCAATGTGGTCTGTTTTCACGCTCTTAAGTGCTAATTTTCATTCACAGATTCAAAAGATGATCGCGCAAGAATACGAATATGTCAAAGACATTTCGGTACGTCACGTCTGGTTGTGAGGAACCCGATAACAGATTTTCATTTTCTCATTTCACATTCAGACCATCTTGCTCGGGTTTAAAGGCGACAACCACAACTCGCGTCCCGTGCCGGCCGTGTGTCGACAGAGCCTCAGTTCTCCCCTCGGTGCCATCGGCGATGATTCGACGTCCGATCCGGATATCTTCTGGTCGTGCAATTCGTCGCGCGACAGCGACGTTTGGCCACCACCGACTCCGGTCGAGCACAAGTCCGGCCCGGCCGTGCGCCAGATGCGGTCGACAAACAAGCGAGAATCGACTGCCGGTGGCAGCAAGGGTAATACGTCGGCAAAGAAGATGGATACCAGTCGTGGTGGAGCTGCTGGAAAAAATGGTCGCAGTCAGAGCGAGGGAAAAGCTACTGGAGGCAAGACGAGTGATGGATCGAGAAGACGGAGCACGACCGCTCATAATGGTGCGGGTCATGACGACAAAGAGCTCAAGGAAGAGAAAAAGTTCGAGGTTTATGGTCCGGACTCGGAGTTGGTCGAAATGTTGGAGCGCGACATACTTCAGAAAAATCCCAATGTTCGGTGGGATGACATCGCTGATCTGGAAGAAGCAAAACGTCTGCTTGAAGAAGCCGTCGTGTTACCAATGTGGATGCCTGACTTTTTCAAAGGTGAGTAAGGCTAATTTCATTTGACATAGAGGCAATATGACTGCTTTTATCGTTATTATTTTCCAAAGGGATAAGGCGACCGTGGAAAGGAGTCTTGATGGTGGGACCACCGGGAACTGGAAAAACCATGCTAGCAAAAGCAGTAGCGACTGAATGTGGGACAACATTCTTCAATGTTTCGTCGACGACATTGACCTCGAAATATCGCGGCGAGTCGGAGAAATTGGTTCGTCTCCTATTTGAAATGGCGAGATTTTATGCACCAAGCACGATTTTTATCGACGAAATTGATTCACTGTGCTCGCGACGAGGTTCAGACACTGAACACGAGGCCAGCCGTCGAGTGAAATCGGAATTGCTGATACAGATGGATGGCATTACCGATAATGAAGACCCGACCAAAGTGGTCATGGTTCTGGCGGCCACCAACTTTCCATGGGACATTGACGAAGCTTTGCGGCGACGACTGGAGAAGCGCATCTACATTTCGTTGCCCAATCAAGAGGGACGCGAAGCCTTGTTGCGGATCAACCTGAAAGAGGTGGTAAAGTCACCTGACCTGGATGAACGATTAATTGCAGCGCAATTAGATGGCTATTCCGGTGCCGATATCACGAACGTGTGTCGAGACGCGTGCATGATGGCCATGAGAAGAAAGATCGCGGGTCTGACGCCGGAGCAGGTATTCTAACTGCTAACATGCCGAAGTATTTTAATTCGTTCTATTCTTTCATGTCTCTACTCTCATGTTTGGACAGATAAGAGGTTTGTCGAAAGACGAACTCGAATTGCCTGTTTCTCCAGATGATTTCGATGAAGCTATCAGGAAAGTCAACAAATCAATCTCGAGTGAAGATCTGAGGAAGTACGAGAAATGGATGATGGAGTTCGGATCGATGTGATCAATTCATTGCTAAGTTGACGATGACGGTGCAAGCTTCATTGGTCTAACGATAAGCTTGCACTAAGCTTACGAAATAGATTCTTTGATTTTGTGCAATCATTCCGTCCACTAACTGCCTAAGACTGCAAATAGTAATCAAATTGATCCGACCAACGACCAATTTTTGTTGACTTCGATCGTTTTAATCTTATTGTTACGACTTTGAATCCACGTATCGTCAACTTTGTTTGATGAAATGGGAACTGAATTAACCAGCTGTCAGGCTAACTTGCACGCATTTTAACGAACAGAGTTTACGGTGATTTGTACAGTCTTAAATAATAATCAATTATTAAATTGAGCATTTCATTCAAATCAAATTCAAGGTAATTATTAACGTCACTATGCGGATGACAATTTCTCGCCCGTTTCACGCCCTCTTCGTACGCAGTCACTCGGGAGTGATTTTTAAACGACGAAAACGTCAAATAAATATTGCAAATCTCAAGTTCATCATCAATTCGTCAATGTAGCCCAATATCAACACATCAAGCACATGTCTTAATCGATCACTTGGCAGTGATTCAGTCAGTCAGTTGATGCAATGGAAGAACTCTAATCCACCAAACTCAGTTGATCTTCGTCGTCATCTTGACCATCTTCCAAGCACGGATTAACTTGTAGGCGAATAACAATTCGAAGAAGTGAACTTGAAGAGCGACAGTAACGAATGCGTACCAGATGAGCGCCACAGGATAATTCTAAGGATAATCGCAGTCAAGTTAATGCCAGTTTACAGCTAGTCAATTAGGTACGTAATGTAATTGCCATTAGTTACCTTCCAGGTCTCAGTGACGCTACTAATGTCGCGCGTTTCTATGTAGATCCACAAATCACCGAAATAGTAGACCGTTGCATAGATGATGGGACACAGCGCGAACAAGAACATCATGACAGCGTAGATCTTCATCAGAGTGGCGCTATTATTCTGAATGGCATTAATTGCTTGAATGTTGAACAGAATGCTCGATGTCCAGAACCATTCCCACGCTTTCGGTTTCGGTATGTAGAGCTCCTCTAGTTCCAATATGAATACATCAAGCCGATCGAGCACATCGGACGACAGTTTCATGCACATTGCCAGGAATACCAGGAAGTGGAGGAAGATGCAGAATTTCAATCGTGCTTTATTAATTGCGCTGTGAGAGACAACATTGTAAACACATGTGCGATGTGACATGTCTGCAGGTATCTCTCTATCTAACCTGATCTGAAACCGGGACGCCACTTTCTGACGGTGCGTGAAATCGCTACCATCCGTACCGGTTGCGACTGGTCCTCGGGAAGCCATCTCGGTGCTTGACCAGGTTACCAATGTCGATGATTGATGCAATTGATCGCGTTAAATTAGATACCCGAGCAGATACCGGTGTCAAGCAGGAAGAACCGCGAGCGAGGGATCGCTGCCGGAGTGCAAAGCGCATGTTCGGACATAACTACTTTTTTATTCCACGGACTTACTTTTATTATATTATGGAATGACAATTTATTTGAAAAAATTATTACCATGACAAGTTATATGGTAATCAAATGAAAGTGACGTGAAAGTGACGTGCACAAAAATTTAATAGTTGCTGCCGTATCGGTAGGTCTCGTCTTGCTTCTTGCTCTTTCTTTTCGGTGGAACATCTGCAAGTCCAGGTGCTCTCTTTCCAGACGATCGAGCAGGTTTTCCCCTGCTCGTCGATTTGTCTACGACCACCGTGGCGCGAGGTTGTTTCGTTGTGCCGACCAGAAGTGGATGGATCTCTGAAGAAGAGAAGAAAATTCAAATTCAAAAAATTTCGTCATTGACTAACTCGGAAGCGCTTCAGAACCGGAAACTCATCTGAGACGGCACCTACCATCTTTGGGCGCATCTCTCAAGTCGACGTCAACCGTTCTGACTTTCTTGGATTTCTCTGGCGATATATTCTCTGGCGACTGTTGTGGTGGCGGAAGGTTGCTTTCCATGTTTTCAGGCTCATCGATTTCTGGCGCTACTTGTAAGAAAACCAATTCGTCCGGATCCTCATCCTCTTCATCACTAGACAAAAGTAACAACGCTAAATCTCGATTTTTATACTACATAACATTGTCTACCTGCTCAGCAATGCTTGAATCGGTTGCACCGTGCACACATCTACATCCGCTGCATCGTCATCGTCGGCATCCTGAGTGACTCGAGCCGGTGACCGATCTTCATCTTCGATATCAAACTCCGATTCTCGTTCTTCATACTCGACATTTTCGTCGAGTTCTTTGAAGTCCGGGGCAAATGCAGACCAATTTTCGACTTGTGCTTGAGCCCATATCGAGACTACTCCACTCGAAATACTGGCAATTATCGGCCTGACCGGATGCCACTATATGAGAAATCATCAACATTAAAGCAGTGAGGAATACCAGTCAGTCAGTCAAGCGATGCTATCGTACCACAACATCAAGCAAAAGTTCTCCCTTGGTGCCGTGCAATATCTTGACGAGATTGCCGATACTTCGCTCCCAAATGTAGAGTGCGTGCTGTCTCGCCGAGCCCGCACAAATGTACTCAGCATCTGGCCCGCCAGAAAAGCAGCACTTCTTCCACATGGTCTTATTTACCAGATCTTGTAACTTTTGTATGGGTTCCGGTTCGCCATTCTTCGCGCAAGTGAGCACTTCTTGCGCCTCGTACACGCGAATAACGCGATCGGCTGTGTTAACAAGAAAAACATCTTTTCGTCGCGGAGCAAACTCGATCTCTTTGATGGCTGTGTTCGCGATTCGAAACGACGCAACAATTTCGAGTGTGTCATTCATCGACGCGCCTAACTTGACGACAACTATACGACCCTTAGCGTTACCGCTGTAAATATACTGACCGCGACGATCGAATGACGCCACTATATTGAGATCGGAATCATCATCAAGCGGAACAACAAAGTGTTGTCTCGATGTGGCACCTGCACGAGATGATAGCAATGACTTAGATCGAGTGCGAGACTCTATGCAATCAGGTGGTGGCACGTGAGAATGAGACGGTCTGTGAGACTGTGACTGAGACTGAGAAGAGGTAGCAGCAGAAGAAGAATTAGTAGCACATGTTGCGAAGTTTGCATTTGCATGTCCGTCGTTAGTCGCAAGAGAAGCGGAAGAAGTGGCATTGTGCGCTTGCCAATTACCGTCATCGGCGTTCACTTGCACGACGACGACGGCCGCGTGCTTCATGGGACAAACTAGGATCATCTTGTCGTTGCGCGGATTGAACTGCACTTTCAGGACGGGAGACGGAAATCGCCATCTGGCTATGCAGTCGCTCGATTCGATGTCCCAAATGCAGACCGTGTTGTCTGTGGATGCAGACATCAGTTTGCGACCATTGCGCGACCAGCTACGAAATAGAGAGACAAACAGTTATTGACAGATGTGTCAATGCACGGAACACTCACCATATCGAACAGACAGGATGGACATGAGCCGAGATAATCTTTGCGATGCCGCGCGTCAAGGAGTCCCTGTCATGACATAAAGCACGAAGTCACTCTCTCGTCTCGAATGAACGTCATCTGAGTCGATTACATCAATTCGCTCATGCCCAGGCCAAGTTGTTTCATCACCATGTCGATTTGTATGAAATAGTGAGACTAGCAACACTTACCAGATGACAATCCGACCATCATTGCAACCCACAGCCAGAAGCGATCCTCGTCGGTTGAACGCGCAGCAAACCGCGATCGAGATGCAGTCGAGCGCGCCATCGAATTCTTCCGGGTAGTTCTGACCGAACTGTTCCAGGAGCTCAAGGTTCATGGTGACAGTCGAAGACGAGTCGATTCGAAGACAAAAGCCGAGAGTCACGTGAATCGTTTCGAAGCGCCACGTTTGAAATCATACCACGAACAACACAATTTACATTATTTTCCTTGTTTATTACCAAAAAGCAGAAAAATGAATTTAGATAGACCAAAAATGAGCGCTCTTCCGGGTTAGACTCTGTTGGGCACATTAATCGACATTCATTTGCTCTTCCACCTGCGGTCCCGCCGGTTGCGGTCCCTGCTGGTCTCCCGCCGGTGCTGGTTCGGCGTCCATCGGTGCCTGAGGAGGCTGCTGGCCACCACCGCGACCTCGACGCTCCGCTGGCGATATCAAGTTCAAGAACTGCTCAATCTTTTCATCCTCGTAGATGATGAACGGCTGGTCCTTGCCGACGACGCCAAGCGACACGTTCTTCGTACTCAACTCGATGTCATTGGGCAGACACTCGCGCAACGCCAATAAACCGTGCTTGACCAATTCGTTCAGATTACAGTCGAGATACGCATCCAAATGCTTCTCAAGGTACGTGCGCGCCGACTGCGATCGCGCGCCGATGGCCATCGCTCTGCAATCGAAATAACTGGCTGATGGGCAAGTCTGGTACACATGTGGTCCTTTGTCGTCGAATCCAGCCACCAGCAGACCCACACCGTACGGACGACGGTCATATCGCTGCGTCGACGTCTGCATCTTGTTGCCAAGATTAGCGATTAGCCGATTGATGGGCAGCGGCTGGTCGTGCGCGTATCGCTCGTTCATGCACTCGTTGCGCAAATAACGAGCCAACATGCGCGCGTCCGCCGTCAGTCCGGCGATCGAGACACCAACGTGCTCGTCGATGGCGATCACCTTCTTCTGATGTGCGCTCAGTTCGGAGGTGCTCCGTTTCAGGGCCAGCAGAATGGCGTACGAATCGCGGTTCTTCAGAGAGACGGTCGCCGATCCCTGTTTGACTGCTTCCATCGCGTACTCCACTTGGTGAAGACGTCCCTGTGGCGACCAGGTCGTCACATCGTTGTCATACTGGTTGCGGAACATCGTTGTTTGCCGATAAAATACGGTAAATCACTGTTAATTAGTCAGAAAATGGGACCTGGATGAATTATTGCAAATCACTCTAGTGAGGGGTCGTCCACTCATTGCAATCGAATCGAACTCCAAACACGTGGACGAGGCAATTTGACGTTCGATATTCATCATCTTAATCAGATATTGTCCGGCAATACATGGAGAAGAGGTCACCGAAGGTGACCAAGAGTCACAAGGCAGACCTCTTGATGTTGGAGAATGAGTTTCATGTTGATTTCCATCCTAATTCGCTGCTGGTACGAACGTCAAAACGTGAGCGGTCACCTCTAGTGCAAGACACCAAATTCACATCGTCAAGAAAGACGTGTCACGTTTCCAATTCATCGACCATCGTCTGTGATGTCAAGAATTTTTTGGATCGAACCAAGAGTCGAGCAGATAAACATAATGCGGATAGCACGCAGAGTCGTCAAATTGATGTGGTCCCGATGACGGGGGACCAGAATTTAGAAGACGAGCGAATGATCGAAATGAATTTAATGTTGGTCGATAATATGGACAACGAAGTGGTGAAGACGCTATTCGATGGGGGACAAGAAAACGATCAACAAAGTCAATTAGATGTAAGACGAGCTTTCGTGACGAGAGAAAGGAAGAAACCCTTGATCGAAGAAGTGCAGCAGGACGACCACAAGATGAATGACGGAAAACAGCGTTCAAAGTCGAAGGAAATATCAAATGCCAAGAACGTCGACAACCAGAAGAGACTCCAAAGTTTGGAGGAACGCGAAATGCGCATGAAAAGCGAACAAAAAATGATCAAGGAAGCGCTGCGGAATAGCGTTTCGTCTGCTGCAACGAAACCTAACAAGAAGATTATTTTTGATCGAGAAGATAAGACGTGTGAAGATATGTGGCAACAAGTCAATTCAAATAATGAAGATATGAGTGTAGAAAGGAAGAGGAAGCAGCTTTTTGACGACTACGATAATGATTGCGATGAGAACGAGATTGGGATGCATTTGGAATCGAAATTGAACGAGTTTGCCGTATCAAGAAAAAGTGAGAAGCTAATTCGGATGCAGTCGCGATTTGCTCATGATGAGAGATTCAAAGTGGACGAACGATTTCTCGACGATGAATGTGCAGAAGACAGTGGTGAAGAAGACGGTGAGGTGAGGAACGAACGAGAAAAGGATTTGACCATTCTCGGAGATGTTCTCGGTGTGCGAATGGAAGCTGCTAGACGATGGCAGGGGAGCGCTAATAACAAAGAAGAGGAAGACAAGCGAAAGAATCCTCACCGCACCATTGACTCGAGAATGATTGTTCCTCGCTACGATCCAACAAGGGTGAAAGAAGCCGAAAACTTTCAAGCAAAGCGAAAAACGGAGATGCAAGACAATAATAAAGGAAGAAGTGCAGAAAAAGAGCAACACAAAAGGAACACGAGCAAGAAGGGAACGGTGTCAAAAGAGAGATTTTATCAAGTCAAAGCGAACTTGCGTCAAGCTTTCGGTTCAGTAACGACGACAGATGAAGATGGACATGGAGAGAAAGGACGAGAAGAGTTCAGTTTGACGAAGATGTTTCGAGCAAAGAACCAGACAGAGAGCAGTGAAGAAGAGATGGAAGAAAAAATGAGAGTCTTTCAAACAGAACTCAAGTCGACCTCGAAAAGAAGGCATGGAGTAATTGCTTCAAGTTCGAATCCATTCAAGTACGATTCAAGTGCGACGGACGATGAAGAAGCTGAAAAAGAGGGAAATGCTGGAAGCACTTCCGCTTGGGCCGAGGAGAAACGTGAAACATTCTTCTTATGTAGTAATGACATGCGCCTGAAAGAGGATCGATTCTTTCGTCAAGATTTGCGAGCTGCTTCCATAAAGAATTGGCAGAAAACTCGCGAAGAGATGATGAAAGTTTTGGGGAGAAGGAAGCGATTTGCGAAGAAACGCGCCAAGAAGGACGCCTTTCAACAGAAAAGAGCACGAAGAGCAGTTAGCGGAAGACGGTCGCAAGAAACAGAGATGGGTAATCAACGTAAAAAAGGACGTCAAACCGGCGACAGCGAGGTGTCGAAGACGGCCACCAAGTGAACATACATTCTGATTTCGGATTTACCACCCATCACCTTTGTAATTGTTCACTAGATTTTGTCTAATTAATTATCACGTTGGCACTTGATTGATTTAAACTTAACTGCTTGTAATCAAGCGAAAAATAATGATTGACTTTGGATCCTCAGCATTTATTCCCATTGATTGCTTTTAAATTCAGTATTTAAATTTTCCAGGCTGACTTCGCTTCGCAAACTTGCTGGAACCGAAAATCCAGTAAGTGGAAATGCATTAGCGGAAATGTTATTGCTTTTAATCAAGAATTAATGAAGATGTTGATCAAGAGTCTGGATTCCAGATCTGTTAATCGATATAATCGATATCGATATTAAAACATCGATGTTATACTCGATACCATGATATCGGTATCGGCAATGCGATTAATCTTGTTGGTTTACATTCGCTGATTTCTTGTTGATCGTCGTTTGTGTCGGTTGTTCGCTTATCAAGGGTAAGTGACACTGTCCACATTTAATTAGAACAGATTGCAGCCCACATCACTTTGACGTTAGTGATGTGCTGGTGGCGATCGCAATCTGGTCATTGCTCGTTATCGAGCGACACGGAGAATGATATTTGTCGTTTAATTTCACGTTTCAGACCACCACCATGCCGTTACCCGTGCAGCTGTTCGCCAACAACGTCGAGCACATGCAGGTTGACATGCCGGCCGACGACAACGACAGTGAAGGAGGCGAGAACGTGAATAACTCGAACGAGAGCCTGGGCGGATCGTACCTGGTTGAGAACGCGTCCATCGACCTCGAGATGCACGCCAACTGCTATACGGGACTGTCGCGCATCATGCGACTTATGTTCATTGCCGATCACTGCTTGCCGCTCCGAATCGAGGCTCTCCGAATGGCCATCAACTACGTTAAAGATAACACGTACAACGTGAGCATGTACACGCAAATCTACAAGAAATTGGCGGACTCGATCCTCGCGAGCGGCGCGAATCCCGAATCAACTGTCGGACTGATGGACATGCAGTGGATCGAGACCAAGTCGAAGAAGGCGGCACTCAAATTAGAGAAGTTAGATAACGATCTGAAGAATTACAAGAGTAACTCGATCAAGGAATCCATCAGGCGCGGACACGATGATCTGGGCGATCATTACCTGGACTGCGGCGACCTCAGTAATGCGCTCAAATGCTATTCACGGTCGCGCGATTACTGCACCAGTGGCAAGCACGTACTCAACATGTGCTTGAATGTCATCAAAGTGAGCATCTACTTGCAGAACTGGTCGCATGTCATCACGTATGTGGCCAAAGCTGAAGGGACGCCCGAGTACCAGTCCAATTCGGTGATCGCCACGAAGCTCCGATGCGCTGCCGGTTTGGCTGATTTGTCGTCGAAAAAGTTCAAGAGTGCCGCAAAGCATTTCCTAGCCACCAATTTCGATCACTTCTCGCTCGATTCGGGAGATATCCTCAGTCCCAACAACATCGCCGTGTATGGTGGTCTGTGTGCGTTGGCCAGTTTCGATCGCAGCGAGCTGCACAAAAATGTCATCAGTTCATCATCATTCAAACTGTTTCTCGAATTAGACCCGCAACTGAGGGATGCGATCGGCAAGTTCTACGACTCAAAATATGCTTCGTGTCTGTCGATCCTGGACGAGATCAAAGACAACCTCTTGCTCGACCTGTACCTGGCGCCGCACGTCGACAAGTTGTACTCGCAGATCCGCAACCGAGCCTTGATCCAATACTTCTCCCCTTACCTATCGGGTAAGACTAGAAAATAGTATCTCGACTATTCAATCGTAAACAAATGTTCATTGTTTAGCTGACATGAATAAGATGGCATCGGCTTTCAACACGAACGTAGCCGCATTGGAAGACGAGCTCATGCAGCTCATCCTCGATGGTCAGATACAGGTGAGACGAACAAGTACAAACGTGCCGCACTCAAGTGTCTGTTAGTTGAGAAAATCAATCAGTTTTATTAATAAGATGTAACACACTTGGAAGCGCACTGCGAATATGAGATTACAGTAACTAACATGGAATGCGTGGCGTTTCATTTCAGGCACGTATTGATTCGCACAACAAGATTCTGTACGCGAAGGACGTCGACCAGCGGACGGTAACATTCGAGCGCGCCATCGAGATGGGACGCGATTGGCAGCAGCGCACCAAAGCACTCATCCTGCGCTCGGCCATCCTCAAGAACAATCTTCAGGTGAAGTGCCCGTCACCGAGCGGCGGTCGCATTGCGGACGACGCCACTCCAGCCTCGGTGACCAACTCGTCAGCGGCATCGTGCGCCTCTCTGGCCAACACGCCCGTTGCCGGGAACGCGTCCGCATCCAAGTGATTCCGGTTGGCGTCTTTGCTATTCAATTTGGCGTTGGCGTAACCATCTCCATCTGTTCTGGCTTGGAAACGGGACGGAAGTGGTGTGGATGTCGCCGATGATGGCAGTGTAAATGCGAACGGCTTGAGTGGCGATGATGATACAGTACTCTTGTTATTAACAGTGTGCGATGATGAGAATGACGATGACTGGCACTGGTTGTCATTCTTTTTGCTCGATCTGTGCAGAGCGAGATTGAGCTGAGTTTCGTGTTGCGCGATCAACCTCTGCAGTCGCGACCTGTGTTGATTGATGGTCTCTTCCAGGATGCGCGCAGACTGTTCACGGTACGCGACAAACTCCTTCTCCAGTCGCTCGAGTCTTGTGCGCAATCTGTACACTTCCTCTTCATTCTCCAAGTGGTACCGATTAAACAGCAGGAGGACCTCGTTTCGCACATCGGTCGAAACGGAGGCGAGCGTCTGCCTGATGTGCGATTCGTACTCGGAGTGACGGGATCGCGACGATG
>JAGGCA010002848.1:1815-21778 GCA_022876805.1 Osperalycus tenerphagus | reverse complement strand
GAGAGAGAGAGAGAGAGGAGCAGAACAAGCAGAGAAAAACGTCGGCAAGAAGTCCCTAAACTGTATTCCTCGCACATTTGGAAAGGATAATTTTGATGTATTATTCATATAAACACGTAGTCTGGATGCAAAGTCATAATGACACGATATCCAGATGAAGAGGTCCAGAAAATTGGACGATTGTGTTGGATGCTTGAGCAGGCTCACCATGATCTTAGCGTCTCGTTTACCAGCAAGGAGAACTGGAGGGCTGAGTGCAATGGCCAAAACAAATGCAGAGAAAAACGTTGATGGTGATGAGGCGGAGTTGCCATTAGTTGCCTCAGTCACCATAGCCGAATCTCTAGCCTGCATCTGTTACGTCGAGTTCTACTCTCACTATTGGCGGACGACATCATTCACTCTCACGTCGGTCTCCGGGTAGGTGCGTTTCGTTGCCACTCTACTCTCTCCTCTTACCGAACTGTTGTCGCACCGTCTGCCTGTCTAGTTGATTGTTCGTTTAGTTGTGTTTCTCCACGTTGCCACGACCGACGAACATCCCTTCTCTATTATTCCGCCTTTGTGTGTTTTTTGTTATGCTCGTCTACCGGGTGTGCTGTGTTTGACGACGAATTGACGGGATAAGTCACTTGGACTCATTCGCCACCGACAAGCATCGTGCATCGTACTGATCAGTATTTATAACTTTCCGCATGCAGCATTGTATAAACCAGATGTGACTACGTCGAGTCTTACGACCGTGCTCGTAATGCTAATGATAAAGTCGGATGTGTGTAGCGTTCTTTCATGATCTGTCTTCTTATCATCAGTCTATTGCGTTTGACTCTCCTTGACTTCAATTCCATTCGAAGTCTTTCTCTTGGTAGTCCCTACACCACGAGATCTCTCGACTAGTGGCAATTTTCGTGGTATCTATCCAGTCCTCGCACGCACTTCTTCGAGCACCTCTATGCAACTGCCGCGATAACTTTCGCAGTTTAGACCCACTCTCAGTCTCGCCGCATTGTTCGTCGTGCCATCGACTAGTCCGCTGAACCAGCATCGAGATCGACATGAATGCTGTAGTAACATTCTTGACGAATCTATTCTTGGTGCTGTACTATGTGTTCGAAGGCATCATTCTCTTTTTCATACCGAAACGGTAAGCAGAATCTCGATCGTTACTAAATTAATGATTCATAACGTTTGTTCGATGTTCGCTTTCGCGGCAATTTTATTTCGCATATTTGTAGACTCCGCTACAAAGATGTGAGCGAAGAGGTCGTGCTCATTACAGGAGCCGCGTCCGGACTCGGGCGGCTGCTCGCTGTCCGATTCGCGAAAATGGGTGCTCTAGTCGTCTTGTGGGACTTGAATAAGTCAGGTCTCGACGAAACCGCCGCACAAGTGAAGAAACACACCAATCAATCGGCGTTCACTTTTGTTTGCGATGTCTCTGATCGAAACGCGGTCTACGGTAAGCCTCAATTTAATGCCATGTCCAGGCCTGGTCAGACCTTTTACTAGCGATACAACTTTCATTGTTGTTGTTTACTTCTGCAGAGACGGCAAAAAAGGTCCGCGAACAAGTTGGTAGAGTTGCCATTCTGGTCAATGTAAGTAGTAATTAGTATATTGAGAAGTCGTGATGATTGCCTGATATTCATTTCTATTTTTTTAAAGAATGCCGGGATTGTGAGTGGACAGCGATTTCTAGAGGTAGGTGAAACCGTTAATTGATGGAGTTGACAATTATTGCGCAGTGAGCTATACGCGAATGAGAATTAAGTGATGACAGACAGACGCGAAATTAATGGTTACTCTCTTTCTAGCTACCAGATGACAAGATCGTCAAAACTTTCGAAGTGAATGCAATTTCTCATTTTTGGGTGAGTGACAAACGAGCAGCGTGACTCGATGCACTTTCACTTTCTTGTCGCCGTCTTGTCGGGAAGTTCGCAGAGAAAGCGAGATTGTCAGTGAGACTCGAAATATTGCTGTTTTACTTGTCTCCTCGACTTCTACTATGAAACTAGTTTCTGATCACCGGGAACTGCAGCAAAGTGAAAGTGAAAGTGAAAGAGAGCGACCAGAAATTGCTGCAGGACATCCATTGCGTGTCTGACTCCAGAACCCAGTTATTAACCTTAAAAGATCAAATCGATGTGCAGGGATTTCGAGAGAAGGAGATGTCTATGACTCATTTTTCGCATTCATTGACACTTAACGTAACAACTTTGTCAACACATTAATTGAGGAGGACATAGTTGTTACTTAACTTATTTATATACAAACGCTTATTGACAATATCATTTCGCTCACCTTCTGTTTCGTATTTTCTCACATTCACCTGAACGGATATCGATTACGAGGTTGAAAAGAAAATGGAAAACGTCGAAAACGACCCTTTTTCGCCGACCCAATTTATTTGCATGATTAAGTTCGCTCAGTACTCATAACTCTCGGCATGAAACAAAATCGATGCGAACAAGACATGACAATCTTTTCGTGTCTGCCAATTTTCTCTATTGTCTTGAATCATGCACTTTCTGCATCCGACAGTTCTGGAGAAATCAGTTTCGTTTCGCCCCATCATGGGCTCGAGACGGTGAGACAGAGCAAAGCAAAGCTTAAATAAATATTTCATAGCGCCTCGAATTATTGACCCTAACTCGCGAGTTTTGACAATCTGGTGCCGGTGAAAGTTTGCTCTGTTCCACTTTCGTTTCAGTTCAGACTTCACGCTTGAGAGTCTCAAGTCTCAACCTTAGATTATTCTAGCGGAGCAGAAAAGTTCACGTTTTTGCATACATGTAACAAGAAAAGTTTGATTGGGTTGAGGCGGCGATCACTGTCAACTAATTGTTCTGTCCCTTCTGTTTGAAGAGGCTCTGAGCTAATACATCCTTGACCAGCAATAGGTATTGCTGTTAATCCATTTCCGCAGTTTTCATTGTTTTTTTTGTTCTTCAGCCTTCACTCGCTGCCCAATTTTCTTTTTCATCATTGCACCTTCTGTGACTCGTCGTTGCTCTTTCTTAGTTTCACTCTCTCTCAATTTCGCAACTTCGTTTCGTCTCGATGCATTTCATTGATTCTTATTTCGCGATTCAAGCAACGGCGACAGTTTTCCTACTAAAGTAATGTCTGTGGTAACCTCAATGAAATCATTTGACTCAACGATGTGTTATGCATGTAATTATCGTCATACCAAAGCACATTATCAACAGTGTCGTGTGAAAATCGCCATTTCGACAATGCCATGAGAGGCCATGAGATAATAATGTGCGTTGAATTGAATTTGTATGTTGGAATCCTCTGAAATCTGAGCGACAGCAAAGAAGATGAGATAAGCAGATATGAATCCGTATTACATGACGGGCGCATTGCTCCAGAGATTAACTGCACTGAAGGTAGAAAGCGGCCAAATATTAGATATCAACTGTTTCCTTTAGAGGTCTAGTCTTCGAACTTCTGCTTCCCCATTCATATCGGGATTGATTTTGCACTTGTTCTTGTCATTTCTTCCATTCACCTGAATTACTGACAGTGACGGTGACGAAAAAAACTCCAATTTCGTAATGCCGACGAGCCATAACGAGAATGCCTGTTATGTAATATCAGCGCTGTCGACAAACGCATCAAATTCTTGATATCCTTTGTTCCCCTCTCAATACTTGTCTATTGTCTATTGTCCATTGTTCGTAACAGCAAGCAAAAGCATTGCGCGAAACCTGTCTAATGTGATCGCGACATCCATTTCTCCTTTCACCTGTTTCATTCTGTGTTATTTCCGTTCGCTTCATTTTCCAGAACGCCCCATCAGCACTTTGAATTCTTAGCAGTTCTTGATTGAAACGAGACATGGTAGCCACTAGTTGGCTCATATCCGCATTCATTCTAAGCAAACAATAATAATTTGTTGTACAGAGCATGACCATTGAATAACGTACATTCTTTATCCATCTTATGTCATTCTTCAATATCTTTGGATTGCTATTTTGAGAAACTCTTTCTCTGTGTTACCAACCGTGATAATTGGCGATTGGCGGACAAGTATGGTTCACATCCTTCAAGTTGAATGATTCAATTGTTAGGCATTACTTGCTCACCTTGTCATTGAAAAGACTACCTGCTCAAAGAGTGACTCTATTTTGAGAGAACACAAATCACATCCATTGTTCCCGAGCAGTAGTTTACGTAATTCTTAACTAACAGACGGGTTGTCTGTTAATACTAGCAGATGGTATCTTACTAGCACCGCACTCAATTCGTGACTGACAATATTTCATTTCATTCGCACAATATTTCTTCTTCAGACATGCAAAGCGTTCCTCCCGGACATGATGAAGTACAACCACGGCCATATCGTGTCGATCGCATCGATAGCCGGTGTGACAGGTACGGTCAGGCTAACGGATTACTGTGCCAGGTGGGTGAGCTGTGCCGTGTCAATTCTGACTCACTCTGACCACGCTTCTCACCTTTGCCCATGATGTGAGCAGCAAGTTCGCGGCCGTCGGTTTTGAAGAGGCTCTTCGACTAGAACTGGCGTGCGAAGGGTATGATGGGATTTATACGACCGTCGTCTGCCCGTACTTTATTCAAACTGGCATGTTTCAGGGCGTAAATTCAGGGTAAGTGCAGAGAACGAGTAAGTTTCCGTTCGTTTGGCATCTGTCGGAAATCGAAGACCACGTCGTGGTCTCGTTATTTAACCTTTCGGCGATCGGAAGCACGGCGAGCCACACAAACCCACTTTGATGCATCCATCTGCATAATCGCATTAAAATCTGAATTTTCTGCTCTCTATTCCTTCACTATCACTAGTTTGATTCCGATTTTGGAGCCTGAAGATGTGGCTGATGAAGTGATCTCGGCAACATTGACGAATCAAGAAGTGATTTACATGCCCAAAATGTTTTACGCGCTCTTCTTTCTGAAATCGTAAGTGTGCCAGTATTTTATGAACTGATTTCAATGACGGTGACCACAATTTTATTGTTTCACTGTTAGGTTCCTTCCACGTAAGGCCACCGTTCAAGCTCAGTATCTCCTGACGACCCACCAGGCGATGGCTGGGTTCACGGGTCGCGACGAGAATGCCAACAAAGCCACGCGAGTGAAAGTGAACGCTGAAATCGTTACCACGGGTAGGAATTTCTAGCCATAATCATAATCAACGACGTTCGATCAATCATACAGTAAATTGATCACTGTCTTGACCGAATTCACTGTGGCCTTACTCCTGTTTGTAAAATGTTCGTGACTACAGGTTATCTTTGCAAGAATGTCAACGTATCACAGCTGCTTACATAATACTTTTACTGTTCATGCGATTGCCTTATTAATTAAGATGACGAGATAGTCATGATGAAGGTCAACCTGGCTGCGATACCTTTTCGTATAACTACTAACCCAGTGTGTGTGCGTAAGTACCTCAATGATCTCCACTATATTATTGGGGCTAGTAAACAAGAAAATTTGTTATGCAAGCGAGTTTGTGCTCGTTCTGGTCGACAGACATACATTGTGAATGGCGTATGAGTGGCGTCATTATTGAGTACACGAATTTGTAATTAAGCAGCCTTTACCTTTAACCACAACGAACATTTCGTGTTGCCAATTTAGAATTTGCATTTTCTTCCACGAGACTCGAGTCGAGAAATTTTTTCCCCCTTATTTACGTAATCATGACGAGTCGTGTCGTGTCTATTGCATGATGTTTGTAGTAAAATTAAAGTGTGTGAACCAGTCCTTGTGTAATTAGTTTTTAGCGCAATCACCAACAGTGAATGTGTTGAACATGTGCAACGGTGAGAATAAATTATTTACGTTTCACTTTTCCTTTGGTGGATTACCAATTTCGACACTTCGTCTACCATCAGCAGCAGAAAACAGAACTGTTACTAATTAGTAAACATCTTACCGAAACACGTGTCTTAAAAACAATGACATTTATCCTTCATTTGAATTTAGTGTCTCTTCATCACTTTCCTGCGAGTCAAGCTGTGACATGTATTATGAGCCACGTTTCCTCGAGGATTGTCATTGTTTAGGTGTTGCTTCATAAATTTTCATTTGATTAGCTGTGTGAAGCGTGAAGCTCAAGGAAAATGAGGACCATAAAGAGATTAGTGTCATCTGGTCAAGGGTGCGCTGACTATTAGAGCACCTGGTCAAACTTATGTAAGTGTGTGGTGGCACAGCGAGAAAACACATTTTCATGCATCTTAATCGACTTTATTATCATCAAGGAATGAGAGCCGCAGATTGGCGAGATTATCAGACAGCAAATCTAACCTTGTCACTAGACTGGTTGATGATTACTATTAGCCGAAATAAATCCATCACTATTTCCATTATAAGCAGAATTACGGATTACGATTATCTGCATAATATAGCGTAAATTTTGTTGCAGCCTCTCATTCATTTCCACCTAGTTGTCGTAAGAAGTCCGATCACAATTATTTAGATAAACGAACTTGACCTAAAGATTAGCTTTGGATAATATCGTTGCACTACTCGATGATCGAGTCTCAATCATATCATTCTCATGGACTAATTATTGCATACTGCAAAACTGAAATATTTGGTTTGGAAATAATGACCCTCACGACAACTCTGGCCAACAGTGGATTTAAGACGCCAGAGTCTGGCGGTCGAAGAGGTACTCTCCGAGGCCTGGACCATTGCGCTGCAGGTTAGTGACGTAATCGGCCAACTGCTTGATCGACTTGACCTGCTCGGTGAGGAATTCGGTATCGATGAAGTCCTGCATCTGTTGGCGCCAGAACACAGGTGAATATGGAACCAATGACAGAAACAATCGGTACCACTCTTACCTGTGGATCGCCGTGGCGCGACGCCAAAGCATGCAGGTCCAGTAGAGCCTGGTTGATTGTCTTCTCCAGCTGCAGAGCCGCTTTTGTAGCATCGAGCCCGGTGCCCCACTCGTCCTGTGCCGGCTTCTTGATGTCCTGGAGCTTGATGCGACCACCGCGCTCATTCTGGAACTTCATAAATTTCTCGGCATGTTCGCGCTCTTCTCCCGACTGATCTTTAAAGTACTTGTGAAATCCTGGCAGGGCCACATCGTCGCGATCAAAGTGGAAAGCCTGTAGGAGTGTCATGGTTAGTTAGTCTGGTCTTGGAAATACCAGTGAATCTTGAAAGTTTGAAAACTTACCAGCGATTGGTAGACATAAGAAGCGTAGAGCTCGAGGTTGATCTGCTTGTTGACAGCAGCCTCACACTCCTCGTGATAATTCTGTCGAACTTGGCTCACAGGCATCGTTACAAAATCAGTAGAAAATCAGTAGAAAAATCGAAAAATATCGACAATTATAGTCTCTATATGCAAGAAGAGATGAACAACGAGAGCAATTGGTGTGTCGTTTCAGAACACTGCTGAAGATCGGCCACCAATTTCTGTGCCACACTGCAAATTGAGACGCACTTTTATATCCGTCGCTATCAGGCACGAAATTTATCATTTTCCGCCCAATGAAATACGGCTGTTTATTCGTATACAGAGTACAGGGCTCGTGATATTTGCAATTCGAGCCGGTGCACTATTGTGCTTGGTCGTAGATTATATTACGGAGGCACTGGCGACGAATTATCACGAGTAGTCCATCTTCAATAGCATAACTCGTTTATCGATTAAAAGTGGGCCTCACTCAGAGAGATGTGCATTGTAGGCCGATGATGAATATCATTTACCAATACCATGACTGATTTTGCTGATAGGTAGGCGATAATTCGTGGCAGGGACTTATTGTTACATGCTAGCTGCCTAAGAGAATCGTTTATGGACTGCTGTAAAGTATGCTTAACCCTTCCTTTTAATGGTAAACCGATCTCTCCTCTTCACTAATGAGACAAACGCTAAACATTTGCTGGAAAGCTGCTCAAATGTCACGAGAAGTGCATTACGACGGCTTTTCATTCCTGTTTGTTCTGTCTACTGGTGTTAAAACAGAGTCGCGTCGTATTTTCGCTACGTCGGCACTCGTAATTAGCGCGTGCAGCGCAATTTAACGCTAGTGAACTCTATCTTTACATTATTTACATGTACAAATATAATAGCGCACAACAAGACCTGCAGGACACATCGCTCGTTATGTAGTTGCTGGATATAATTAATTGTACCTGTCAACATGACGTCTTCTTCATGAGCTAGTCCGCGGTCTCGCACTAATTTCATTTATCTCCCGGGCCCTCCGGTTTCATCCGTTTCCTTGAATTTGAATTAACTCGCACTTAATTACGAGAGAAAATATGATTAAATATGTATGAGTCAGATTAATGTTTTCTAACAGATTTATTGTTTGGTGAGCATTTCGCGTAGACAAACTCGAGAAGCACGGTTCCTAAAACATGGATCAAAACTCTCAACTCTTCAACTTTGAGCTCAGACGAAATTGTTCTGCGCTTGACTTTGATGCGTGCACAATGCAATGAACAGGCACTTGCATTTGTTTGCACTCAAAGTTTTTGTTTACAACTTTTCATATCATCTCAACTGGTGATTATCAAGTTTCGCTACTCTTCTTCGGTCAACTTGGACTAGAGATGGGCAAATGACACGTCTCGAGACTTATTTTGGGGTCTCAGTCTCGGTAATGAGCCGAGACGCGCGTCTCAGGTCTCAGTCTCGGTCTCAGGGGTGAGTTGAGACGTATCGAGACCCTTAACCCAGAATCTCGCATTGGGCATGCGTTTTGATGCGTACTCGCCACGCGTTTTTGCGAACATGCACCATGTCTCAAGGTGAAGACGAACAATCTCGTTCACTTCATCATATTAAGCTCATATTCAAGATCAGGCATATCCGGCATCCAGTCAACCAGTGGTCAACTGCTGAAATGGCAACACTATGAGAAAATCGGAGATTTTCGTCTCAAAGTCTCAGTCTCGGTCTCGGGTCGGATGAGACGTCTCGAGTTCGGGGTGAGACCCAAGTCTCGAGACTCCCATCTCTAACTTGGACTGACGAGGAAGGGTCCAAATGGTCGGAACTCGGTTTCGTTGCGCAAATCACCTGATTTTTGTAAATTCGAATATGCTCAACACGAATCTGAAGTCCGTTTATCCCACTTTTGCGTTATTTTAATGTAATTAGCGATACAAAATTAATTATTGGCAGCAATTCGGTGGCGCTCTAGCCTCGCACGCATGCACCTAGCAAGATTTAATTGTGTTCGGCTCATTTTTCATCACTCACAACTTGAAAATAACGTAAAAGTGGGATAAACGGACTTCAGATTCGTATTGAGCACATTCGAATTTAAAAAAAGGTGATTTGCGCAACTACACCTCGTTCCGACTATTCCGACCTTCCCAGGTGAGAATATTGTTTAGATAATTTAGCCGCCATCTGACGCCAGACCGGCTTCCAATCCAGATGATTCGCGCCAATTCGGTGTTGATGGCGTTTCAACATAATCCGATTATCTTTCTGATTTGATTCCCATGACTGCGCGCTCAATTGTTGGATGGATCGCGTTTTTCACGGCCATGACAGCCCGCCAGTCGTCCTGGTTGCTAAAACCCGTCTCGCATCCCGTCTCGCAGCCATTCCCATTCTCGTTTCTCCTGAACTCGACATCCGCTAAATTCCTATCATCTGGCACAATGGCATCATCGTCACATCCGCCATCATCACCTCTTGCACCGTTCACGGTATGCGTCGAGGGCAACATCGGCAGCGGGAAGACCACGTTCCTGGAGTACATCGATGCCCACTTCACTCACTTGACGCACGTCATCACCGAGCCGGTGTCCAGCTGGCAAGACATGCACGGCGAGAACCTCCTGGAGCTCTTTAACTCGGACCCTGCCAGATATTCGCTCGCGTTCCAGACGTACGTGCAGGTATGAAGTATTTAATGAGAACCTGGATAATGGTCGTACATATCGATACATTGCTATGCCAAGGAAATAACTGCCGTTTAAATAACTCTTTCTCTCTGGGTGTCCAGCTGACGATGATGAAGTTGCACAAGACGCGACCACCACCATCGAGTCCGGCCAGCGTCAAGCTGATGGAGCGGTCCATTTACTCGGCTCGGTATTGCTTCGTCGAGAATCTTTATCGGTCCAAGTTGCTGACGAGGCCCGAGTATATAATTCTGGATGAGTGGTTTAAAGATCTGGTTTATGACGACAGTGGCAAGCCATCGGATAATGTCAAGGTCGATTTGATTGTCTACCTGCGCACCAAGCCGGAAACGGTTTACGAGCGCATCAAGAAACGACGCAGACCCGAAGAGAGAAGTAACTCTCTTGTACTTCAGTTGGATTATTTGGAGAAGCTGCACGTTCTTCACGAGCAGTGGTTGATGGCCAAGAACGAGGTGAGCGAGCGAATCGAAGGTTTATTAGGCTGGATACCTAATTGAATTTTTGTTATAATAGCAATGGGTACTTCCGGCGCCGGTTCTCATTGTCGATGTCAATCGCGATCTGGCCGAGTTGAGTGACACGTTCGCGAAAGTAGCGCCCGTTGTGTTGGGCATAGAAGATTTCAGATGCAACCAGACCGCTTTCACCAACTGAGTACGAGTTTCGTTGGTACCATTATTTTAAATCAGAATTTCCGTCCGATTAAGATCTGATACAATTTTAATTTTGTACTTTCAAAACTAGTTATCTGCACGCCAAATCACTTCATGTTAACTAGCAGTTTCTTCTTTCTAGTCTGCTATGACGAGCAAATAAATGATTTTGAAGATAGAGGCAAGTTAATGTTTAACGTGAGTCATGTTACATGACACTTTCGTCGACTGGAAGACGATTTTACCGCGTAAGTATTGGACAGGATCCCGAAAATCAAACCACATTCATTACGCAAATTTATGTTTTCCTTCTCTGAGTTTTGCAGCCCTTTCTGGTGTGACTAATGCTGAAAAAATTCTGTGGACACAAGAAAAGAACCAACTTAAATCTCAGCAAGTGGATTTGTCTTACCTTCTGAAGAGAGACGGGAAGTACTGGCAAGCGTAGAGAAGTGCTAAAACTGGATGCATGGAAATCCAAGCTTCATCCAATTTGTTGGCGATGGCCACACTCATCAAGTATGCGCATCGGGACGGTTGCATTCGACGGTCCGACTGTTCATCATCCTCGTCGGAAGCGGTACCAGGAAGCCGGAATGCGCGAGAGATGAGTTTAGAGAACACCGGGCCGGGACAAATCATAGTGACGGCGATGTTATGACAACTGTACTCAGCCCGCAAGCATTCATAGTAACCCTGCAGCAATTGTAGTGATTAGCGGAGAGATTCTTAAGCCAATGACTGCCGAATTCTCACATGGAGAGCATGTTTGGAGGCCGTGTATGAAGCACTAAAAGGCGCACCAAATTTGCCTGCCGCGCTACCTAATAGACGAAGTAGAGGGTTGAAAAAGCGAGAGCAGCAAAAGTTACTTGTCTTACTGGTCACGACGAAGTGTCCACCTTTGTGCTCGAGGAAGTGCTTCAGCAGCAGCCTGGTGAGGTGAATGGGACCAAAAACGTTGATGTCAAAGATATCCTTGTCCATTTCCAGTGGAATGTCTCCGAAATTGGATCTCTGTGTTCGGCCGCAATTGTTGATGAGAATGTCAATCTGGAGAAAAGTCAGCAATTACCCACGACGTTCATAAATGGTCATCAGTTGAGTAACTTTTCCAAAGTGGTTAATAGCTTGTTTCACGTAGAATTCTTGCTGCAACGTATCCCTGATATCGAATGGTGGAAGCGCGAGGATGTCATCCTCACTGAGGCCACTCTCTTCTGTATTCAGGAAGCATACAATCGGCATGGTACATTACAACAGTGACAATGGTGAGCTTTTACTTACCGAGGACCTTCTTGGTCACTTGCTGCAATTTGTTTTCGTCAGGGAACGCGTCTGCCGATATGACCAACCTTGCTCCGCATCGGGCTAACTCGTAGGTGAGCGCTTCGCCTATTCCTGAGGATGCACCACTGATCCAAATCACTTTACTTCGCAGAGATTCTGCTATGAACATGATCAGACAAATTAAATGAACTCCGTCCGCGATTGAGCATTCAGAATGAAAAAAAATTTCATACTTGGTGATCGCCCACAATATTGCATCAAGTAGAGTGTCAGATCACATTCGAGTTTGAGTAAGAATCGCACAATCGAAATGGACATGACGACGAATGTTAAGAAGGAGACGCACGAAATGAGCAAAAATAAGTCGAACATTTTAATCACGACAGCTTTTCTAAATCACTTATAGAATAAAGACGCAATTTCTTGGTTTTGATGATCGCTGTTTGCTCGCTAGAACAGTTGAAAAAATTGCACGGTACGTAACCGATCGCAAAAATCTCAGCTAATTGACAGCAATTTGTTCTTGAACGATTCTTTACAGCATCAATTCACTGACTGTTCACAGTTGATTAGTTACGACAGACCGATGAAAGCGAGATTTGTGAGAGAATATCTTCGAGCGACTTTCACCTGAAACTGTGTTAAGGTGAACCTGTATTGGCCTACGATCACCAATCGCAAATTGCGGTTGATGAAGACTAGTAGTTCGGTGAAGACTTGGCGGCCTTCATGGTCAGCATTCCCACCGTGGAAAAGATGAAGCGTAAGATCTTGATAAAACAACTCAAATGGTTGATGAATTGTAGTTAAAGATGGCATATCACCGGTGAAATACTGTCATCGATTAGGAAATGGTGAATTGGAAATAAGGGTTCGTGCGTAATGGAGTCATTTCGACCAATTCACACAAGCAGGATTTTCACGGCTTCACTGCGTTACATTGAGCTGTAGCGGTGACGATTATTTGAAGTTATATTTGAAATAGCCTCGACTCACACACGTCATAGTATGAAGCTCATTCGCAATTCAAGGATTCAAGGATTGATTAATCCTGTTGTGCATATCCGGCACCAAGGTCTGCATCAGTTTGCCACCAGTTTTTCAACACACACATAGCATTCATTCAGCATAGCAGTTCTTGTAATGCTGGTTATGTGGCTCTGAAAGACCATAGACTTGACCCGATTGAAATTGGTAGATGATACACAGGTTGCCGGTCGTGTATTCAGTGCCGCATAACCAGCAATGAACTACTGAGAATTATCACGATTCAGGCGGAAATCGAGACAACTCATTGCACTGGGACGCCTCTCTTGATGGTGCACTTCACCAAGTTGCAGGTGTCTCCGAATTGATAAATCAAATGTCGCCAGTCCGGTGCTTCGACAAGCACACAGTCGCCTTGCTTGCCTACCTCCAATGACCCGACAGTGTCGCTTTTACCCATTGCGTAGCCCGCGTTGATGGTCGTTGCTACGAGGGCCTCGTTCAACTTTGATGAAATGAAAAACATTGCAGCCATCAATGCTCACATCTTTACCGTCCCTCACCGTCATTCCATATTTAACAACTGCCAAGTTCATAGCCATTGGCAGAGAATAGCTGAAGGCATTCGGATTGAAGTCCGTGGCCACAGCGACCGCAACTCCACTGTCTATCACTGGAAAAAGAAGTTTATGGAAGTGAGGAAACCCAGTCAAGATGTTTCGCAAATTGGGTAAATTACTTTTTCGGGCCGGTGGAGATGGTAGTTTGAGCAGGTAAGCGGTCGACGGACACAAGATTGCCACTACATCATTTGTGGCCATCTCCTCAATGCCTTTCTCGCTGACATATTCCAGATGACTGATTGCTTTTGATCCAATCGAAGATGCCATTTCTGCAGCTCCCATGGGAGATAATTCGTCACCGTGAAGATTCGCTTCGGCACCAAACAGCTTCTTTCCCTCGAGCAAGATTTCCCGACTCTGATTAACGTCGTACACTCCTGAAACGAAAGAATCTGAATGAAGACAGCGAAAAGAAACATGACTTCCGCACCTGTCTCGCAGAATACATCCACGAAATCGATGTGACACGTTTGCTGATCCTTTATCTTTTGCATCATGTCTATCACGGATTTAGTACCTTCTTCAGCAGTCATGCCTCTGCAAAAGAACTCGCATTAAGACGAGAACCATCGCTGTCAATCTGCTACCTGGGCACTGCATGTGCTCCTAGAAAAGTTGTCACTATATCAGCCTGCGACAGTGACTTGACTCTCTCGATCACTCTCAACATCTTCATTTCGGTGTCCAAATCGAGCCCATAGCCAGTTTTGCACTCGATGAGTGTCGTGCCGCATCGCATCATTGCTCGGATCCGTTTCACAAGTATGTCGAGTAGTTCGTTTTCAGTGGCACGTCTCGTGTGCTCTACAGTGAAATAAATTCCTCCACCTCTCTGATGTATGTCCAGATAGGTAGCTCCTTTCATCTTGAGGTCGAACTCGAATACGCGGTCGCCGGCCCAAAGAGGGTGACTGTGAGAGTCTATTAATCCCGGAACCAGACTGCATCCTTTGCCATCAATTACTTGTTCGGCTTTCACGTCATCAAACTGGTCATCATGCCCCACACGAGCAATTCGTCCGTCTTTATCGATCGCTATCGCGCACCCGTTACCATTATTCTTCCTCTGCAGGACGACAATCTCGTCTTGAGCTGCACCCTTCTTGACCTTTTCTCCCTGGCCAGAAAGTAAATTCACATTTATTTCCATACCTAATTCATACTTAATTCATACCTGGTCACAGACTTGGACAATTTGTTCACAGTTGCGAATCAGGAGTTTCATGGCGAACGATCTGCACCGAAAAGAAAATGGGTCAATTAGTTTATGCTCGAAAGAGATTGTTTCAAGGATACGAGATCATCACAGCCGCGCCCTTATCGCCTTATCGCCTTATCAGAGCAATTTAACGATCTGTTGTCCAGTGCGCTTCAACAACTTAATAGATTGTGTAAAAAAGACGAGTTGAACGCCGTCATATTCTTCATTAAATTAAATTTCGTTTTATTTTTGGATAGATACATGACTACGAGTGCAGGAGGGCAGCGTAGCACAAACATATTGGAACAATTCGGGTAAATTATGTTTGTCAAATGAAAGCAATGAGTTGAACATCGTGTGATTCGAATTACAAGTAGAGACGTTCGACGTTGCGTTCCTTGTTGCGGTAGAGCACATTCTTCTTCGAATTGCGGAAGTCTTCCATGGTCACTTTCATGCGTCTCTCGCGCAGAGCCAGCAGACCAGCCTCCGTGCAGATCGCTCTGATGTCAGCGCCGCACAGGTCGTCCTTCCACATAACCAGATCGTCGAAGTTGACATCTTCGGCCAGCGTCATTCGCGACGTTTGAATCTTGAAGATGGCACGCTTGGTCTTCTCGTCTGGAAGCGGGAACTCGATTTTCCGATCGATGCGACCGGAACGGATCAGTGCCGGGTCGAGAGTCTCAATTCTATTAGTGGCCAGGATTACTTTGACGTCGCCGCTCGAATCGAATCCGTCCAACTGGTTCAACAGTTCCAACATTGTTCGCTGAATTTCTCGTTCGCCACCCGAATTGGAATCGTAACGTTTTGTTCCGATAGCATCGATTTCGTCGATGAAGACGATGGATGGTGCAAGATCTTGGGCTACTCGAAAAAGTTCGCGAACCAATTTCGGACCATCACCGAGGTATTTCTGAATGAGCTCGGAACCCACCACGCGCAAGAATGTAGCTGACGTCTGACTCGCGACTGCTTTTGCCAGAAGTGTTTTGCCAGTTCCTGGTGGGCCATAAAGGATGACACCTTTAGGAGGTTTAATTCCCATCTCGTCGTAGTACTCCGGATGTGTGAGCGGCAATTCCACGGCTTCCTTCAACTCAATAATTTGCTCCCCCAATCCTCCGATGTCGGCATACGTTTCCTGTGGTGCTTTCTCGAGTTTCATTGCAGTCACCATGGGATCGAAGTCGTCACTGAGGACACCGACAACAGCGTGAACTTTGTTGTTGAGCAGGACGCAGCAATTGGGCTCCAACTGCTCTTTATCGACGAAGCTCAGGATGGGGACGTAGTACTTTGACTTGAACGATGTGGTTACGATGGCGTGGTTGTCATCGATTATCATCTCTAGATTGCCGACATTCATCGGTGTGCCGCGTAGGTCGTCCGCTTTGGATCGCTCGTCGTCGTTGCGGTCGTTCTCCTCTGCCTGCTTAGCGTCGAGCACAGCGTTCAAATTCTTCAAGAATTCCTCTTCCATCAGGAGCCAGTCGTGAATGCGTTCGAGCTTCAACAACTTGAGACGACACCGAGCGTGTGGCGTGACCCCAGGGAGCTTGGACGCTACGAGACAATGACGAGAAGGAGAGAAGTGAGATCATGACATTGGATGTGTCTGGATGCAACTCGTCACCCATCAGGCTGATAGGCCATCAGCGGTCACTCACCAGCCGATAGTCCTTTCAACGCTTTTTTTCGTCCCTTCCCGCGATAGGCGGCTGGTTGTAGTGGCGGAAGTCGTTCGTACTTCTTCGCATCTTTCTTCCTCTTCTTGTCTTGCCCATGACCCGATCCAGGTCGTTGGCCTGACTGATTTTGGCCCTAAAATGCACAACAAGCAGATCGACAAGTTTATGAGTCAGCAAATCACAATTGACGTTCTGCGCGAATCACTACCATCTCTGCTCGATGAATTGGTCGCTTTTCGGGTGATGCTTCGAATTGCTCAGTTCGTGCACTCTCTCGCCTGATGACCAGACTCTGATCGAACTGATTCGATGTCGTCTGACTCGTTCGAACGCGGAAATGCCAACTTGCAGCAGGTAACAGACAGACAAGTGATGGTGCATGCACACGAGGGGACAATCAATTGTCTATCGATTCAATTCGATTCGAGCGCTTTTATTGCGCGTATTTCACGTGACCATCGATCACCGGAATGGCAGCGAGAAGACAAGAAATTCTGGCTCTGTACAAATCGTGTTTGAGATACGCCGACAAATTAAAGTACACCGACAAGAAGTTCTACATGAATCGGGTAAGTAGAGGATTAATCAAGCTGAATGTCGATGCGAGTGATGAGATAATTGATGTGCCGCTCGGGAGAAGGTGCGAGACGAGTTCAGGAAGAATCAGCACGTCGACAAAACTGAAGACCTCGAGTTCTACTACAAGGTGACCACTCCGTGAATGATTCTGATCGACGGCCATGCAGGTCTCACTGTTGATCTCTCTCGTTTCCACAGAAAGGACTCGCATTCTTACGCAATCAGCGCCTGGTTTAGATGCTCGCCTCTCGACTCGTCAATCTCACGATCACCGTGACTCGACCTACGTCACTCTTTATCCACATTCGCACCAAGACCAAGATCGACTATTCGCGAGTGCCCAAGTTGAATGATGACCAGTTGTGCGAACAGTTTGTCAAAGGATCAGGTCCTGGTGGTCAGAATGTCAATAAGTTGGCCAACTGTGTTGTTCTCAAACACATTCCCACTGGTACGGTACGTTTTGATGAAGATGTATAATTGAGACTAATTTGAAATCGCTCTCTGCAGGTATCGTAGTGAAGTGCCACTCAGACCGCTTATTGCATAAGAATCGCGAAATAGCACGCGAAAAGCTTCAACTCAAGTTGGACGAGTTGATCAACGGCGAGAACAGCGTCGCGGAGCAGAAAAAGAGAATCGAAGAGGAGAAGCGAAGGAAGGCCGACAGAAAGGCTGCCAAACTCCGTGAACTGAAAAAGGTATTTAAAGAGAAACAGGAACAGTTAAAAGGTGGTGATAAAGAAGTGGAGACCCTTCATCAAGACCCGTGTGACGAACTAACAAAGTGATGCTGCTCACATTCGCCGAAGTGATTCAGTGGTTCGGTGTGACACTGTTCGAGATTCTCATGGCATTTGTGGCTGCGTTTCTGTACTCGATTTTGCTCGTACTCAAACTTGAAGACATTCTGCAGTCGACGTCCTGGTGGCACGTTCACATCCCTCTATTCGTGCTCGATGGGCTCTGTGCCTATTTCTGTGTTATCGTTTTCATCCGACAGTACCTCGACGGTTCATACAAAGTCGCAGCATTCCGTGCCGTGTGGAGCTTTAATCAACTGCTGCTCATCTTTCTCACCAAATTGTTGTTCTGCTTCAAGCTGGAAGGCCAGAAGCATCTAACCTACTCGGAAGTGTTGTCGCCGCTCTTTCTTCTGACGCTACTGCTCGGCATTCGAGCTTGCCAGTTGCATTGACCTCATCACCAATATTCGTACTTCAGGATTGCTAATTTATAGTAAATTTATTGTGTGTTAATAGTATTAAATTAATTCTAAATTAATCTGTTTCTCCCATAACACAGTCGCATTATATCAGCTCTTCACACTGACTAGTGTTGTTAAAATTAGTATCTCGTGCTCAATTAGTCTTCTATGTTCCATCAATTAATACTGTGAAGAATCGAGAGTTAAAATGATGACAAAATGAACAAAACTCTCTTAAGATTCATTAATTTGAGCATTGAACCGCATATGTGAGATTGTGATAGACAAGGAAATGACATGGATATGGCCAAATTAGTTAGGAACGGGATGTTGAGCTATCCAGGATTCAGCATTCAGGTACACCTTCAAGTATGGCACTAAAAAAGTGAAGTTTCCAGTGACTTTTTTGTCGAATATCGAGTTACTACAGATCGGTGCCAGCAGATCTGTGGGATAAGACTCGACTATTAACAGCGTCTATGGCTTTCTGTTTGCGTCGCAACTTCATCACCACCCAAACGACCACACAGTTGCCGATAAGGAGAACGAGCATCAGGGCAACAGGCACAACCGCGTTGGCCACGTAATCGTGATTCCTCTTCTTCCCTGAATCCGTTCGTTGAGTGTCTGTAGAAGCTTGAGTCTGTGTTTCGATCATTTCCTCATCATCACCGGACGCTTGTTCCATATCTCCAGTTCGCAAGTCGGCCAGTCGACCTCGTTCGGCAAATACTTTGAATACCACCGTCGGACTCGTGAGAAGCGGCGACACTTCAGTGATCGAAACGCAGTTGGCCAGAGTAGTATTCCAAGCAGAATTCTCACAGAGTAAAGTTCTCTCAGTTTCGAGAGTATCTTCAAACACGTAGTCCTTTTGGCAACGATAATATGCGAAACTTTGATTACGATAGACTAGATCACCTCTTTTGAGAGACAACGTTGGACAACCTTGTTGCGAGTATCGAAAGAGCACACCACGAGTCGTGGATAAGTCTTTGGCATGGAAGTACAAATTCAGAGCACTCGTCCTGCTCTCGATCTGCTGCAAGTTGCCGATGTCTTCACCACACAATTCCGCTAATATGGTCCTCTCTTCGGCAACGACAAATTTGTCGCCGCAGTGTTGGTGATCGTAATAATCATAATCAGACGTTTGACTCGGTCGATTCAAGGCCACGTCCAGAATTTCGATGCGCACCGTCTGTCCACTATTGGCCTCGATGGTCCAGTTGCAAACAAGAGAAGGATAATAACTTGGATATCCAGGGGTGGCGACATAGCCGTCATAGTCATCCAATTTGATGTTACAGAAGGCTTGAAATCGACGCGGATCGACACACGAGTAGCGAACGAAGACATCACCATCGTCATCACGCTGGCATCGGTGATTCGGGTGGTCGGTCTCCAAGTCGAATTTGCAGTGCTCTCGGCCGGAACACTTGCGTGCGAAAGACATGCGGATGTCGTCTCGACAAGGAACTTTGGCTTGGATGAGAGAAGAAGGCGTGCGATATGTGGCAGACGTCGTGCGAACGAGTGATAACGATGAACAGATACGTGTCGTGGTCAAGTAGGCCTCGTGGACCGCAATTCGTTCCTCTTCATCGCAGTAGATGTGCATGTCGCTGGCGTCGTGTCGAGCCAGGCACAACTGGTCCATTTTCTTCGCACGGACTGCTGGCAGCTGGTGGTGAGTCCAGATTATAAACAGCGACCAGGTGACGATCGACAGTGACAGATGAGTGTCGGCCGCTACCATGACCAGTTTCAGCGACCAAGACCAAGGACGAGGTAGGTGATGGATCAGGTTATGTTTGCCATCATGGAGATTGCATTCT
>JAGGCA010002846.1:0-16027 GCA_022876805.1 Osperalycus tenerphagus | reverse complement strand
GATGCAAGGGTGAGAATCGCACAATAATCGAGATGTTATCTCGTTCTTTTAAGAGAGACTAATTATGCAGCTGCTTTTGCTTTAGGGCCATATAAAGTTGTCTGATTTTGGCCTATGTACGGGAATGAAGAAATCTCATCGAACCGAATTTTACCGCGATCTGTCTCAAGCGAAACCGAGCGATTTTACGTCAAACCCGATGGACTCGAAGCGCCGAGCAGAATCTTGGAAGAAGAATCGACGGCAATTGGCATATTCGACTGTGGGCACTCCAGATTACATCGCGCCGGAAGTGTTCATGCAGACAGGATACAACAGCGCGTGTGACTGGTGGTCACTCGGCGTTATTATGTATGAAATGCTGATCGGGTATCCGCCATTTTGTTCGGAAACGCCGCAAGAGACGTATCGCAAGGTGATGAACTGGAGAGAGACGCTCGTCTTCCCACCGGAAGTGCCGATCTCCAACGAAGCTCGTGATCTGATTCAGAGATTCTGCTACGAAGTCGATAAGAGAATTGGTGCCAATGAAGGGGTCGAGGAAATCAAGGAGCACGCGTTCTTCAATAGCGTCGACTGGGAACATATCCGAGAGAGACCTGCTGCCATTCCTGTTGAAGTCAAGTCTATCGATGACACGTCCAATTTCGATGAGTTTCCAGATGTGGACCTCAAAATACGTACGTGATCAAAATTTGACCGTGTCATGCCGATTTTCTTTAATTTGGTCTTTTTCTGAATTTGTAATAGCTGCTGCACCGAGCAAAGAGGAAGCTTGTCTGAAGGACTGGGTCTTTATCAATTATACTTTCAAACGGTTTGAAGGATTGACCCAACGTGGTGTGAAAACGGCAAGGAAAAGCTAAAAGTTTGAGCTGCTAAAACGAATCCTGATTATTACTTTAACAGCTTCACTTCGTCACTGCTCGACTTTCTGCTTGTTCTGTGCAATGATTATTTTCCACTGGTTCAATTTCCTATGTTGTTGTTTTCTTAATTCATGTGACTTTTGCTAAACTTATACTTCACATGCAATTTTGTATTAATTATTTCTCACTTATTATTGATTCACGCGTTTTCGGAAGTCGTCTGTGACTTTGTTTCATTTAGTTAGCGATTCCTTACTCTTGGTCTAGTCAATACTCATTTATTCGTGTTGTGCTACGACCACCGCGTCGTGGACTTTTTAGCTATTTCTTTTTATTGCATACATTACCAAGCACAAACCGATTGAATTATGGTCGAATTCTACATGTGTGTATGATCTGGCCGCAATTATAAGAGATTGTCAAGTTTTTCAGGCTCGGTTATGATGGAATCCATCACATGAATCTTGTTTGGGGCTTAGCTTCATTGTTTGTGTTTGTGTCAGTGGTCAGTGGCCAGTATTGAACTCACTTTTGGTTACCTTAACTATATCAATCTTAACTATGATATGACATCATCTCAATGTCTTATCGTATGATGAAGGTTTTGTAGAGCCTTGAAGAGTGTTGACAAGATCCTGCTTGTCGCTAATCCGGCCGGATAAGGTTTCTTGTGATGTGTCTTTTCTTGCCCTTTAATTACACTATGTATATGACTTGGTGTGGGCGCACTGATGAGGGTGTTCACACGATGTTAATGAATGACTGCCATTGTATGTAGGTTGACAGAAACGAGAACATGAAGGTTCACAGCACACATGGAGTAGTATGTAGTTCTCTGTCCGGTTTATTGTAAAGATTCATCATAATCAAACGAATCGGATCACGTTCAATATATAAATTATCGTAAATAACTTAAATAGATATATGTATTTGATCGCAAACAATCACATTTCATCGCTAATACAGTACTTAGTAACGATACAAGCGCGAAATAAATTAATAATATATCAGTATAAATTAAATAGAAGAATGGTGCGATTTCTTGGCGCGAGTGATCCGATGAAATAAATGTATAAATCACAAACTAAATGCTTTAAATTGTAGTTAGTCTACTGTTAGTACTAACTACGAGCCATATACTCGGTGGGAAGTGAGGTACAATCGGCGAGTCCCTCGTCTCAGTCACCTCATCACTATCTAGTTCACTACACAGTCAAGCTCGGTGACGAGTTGTGGCAATTAAATACAACATCTATTTAACTAGAACAGTCAACAATGAACGAGGTGCAACGAGCAATGAGATAATCGTCATCATAACAAAACGAACAAAGCATCATCATCATCATCATTCGAATGGTGCGCAACTAACAAACAAATGTGTGAGGTGGCGAATTAATGATGAACAATATTGACCAGAAATCAGAATCACCATTTGTGTAACTCCACAACGCTATCAATTGAGATCCACGAACTGTTTGGCAGCTGATTGACCGATACATATCAGTCTACGGCCTCAATTGACTCAAATCGGCGTCGACAATCAAGGGAGTCTTCACTAAGCGCTTCTGGTTTCTTCTTCGGTGTCTCTGTCTTCTGGCTATCTCTTCTCGTCGTGATTGTTCATCCGCTACGTAGTAAGCTCGTTTGCGTCTTTTACCACTGGAAGAACAGAAATGATACAACGTTAAGTCATCGGAAGTTCGCGAATGGGATTTGTATTTGATGGTGATCAGACATCAATTGATTCATAAACAACTTACATCTTTTCGGGGTCGAAGACGCCGTAAGCGACCGGAATTCTGTTTCGCCTGTGCTGTTCGCGTAGTTTGTTGAGTGCCAAATACGTTTCCAATTCGGCTAATCTCTGATCAGAAATGCCGCTGCGTCGTGATCGACTGGAAGAGGGAAGCCACAAATATTAGCGATTGTGGTCAAGGTAAATCTGCTGCCCGCATGCCAATTGCCAATTGCTCTCGATTTAGACATATTGACGGCGTAGAGTATAAATTTGCAGTAAGTTAGACAGTGATTTTCTGTTTAGAAACTCACGACTCGTCACTCGGCTCTCCCACTAACAGTCTTCCTGATGTCCTTGCCCTCCACTCCAACGCACGTGGAATGAACATGTTACATAATCAATTATCGAACATAGCAACAAGACTGATATCGTCTTACTCTCACTCGTATTTTGCATTTTCGCATGTCTGTGTTTTTGCAGTTCGAGAAAATGATATAAGGAAATAAATAAGATTATTATTTTCGATGTATAAATCTGGCTGGTACCGATTTGGGGTATTACGGCGTTGCGAGCCGATGGTGCAATGATACTACTGAAGGTGCAAGAAACAACTCGCCAAATCATTTCAGGGCCGCCTGTCACTAATGCATGGATAAAGGACAACATTCATTCGACGGGGTTTCACTCAAATATCGCACATGGGAAGCCACTTGTCGAGAAACATGCAAAGAATACGTCAGTCACGCACTCGCCTGTGCCACGGTTATCTAAATTATGTTCAGAATCTGATCACCAAGGCGTGATAAAACAGTTAAGCAAATCGTGTGTTTTATCACGAGATGCATAGCGGTGATCGAACGATGGCCAACAAAGTCAACACTTGATCGTGTTGGAATTCGTCAGATACGCGACTCGCTCTGGTTTGAGAGAAGTGTTGCTAACTATGAGCGAATATCATAAAGTTCGACCAACTGTGTTCATTGTCACCTAGCTGTCTGCCAATTCTTGTGGCAAGTGCGCGCCCATGCTTAGCACTTGTATAGAAACCCCGACGTGAAAAAAGGAAGAATAGTTGTGAATGTCGAGGAAAATAGTAAAGGAAAGACAGTAAATAGAAAGTGAAGTCAGACGAAAGGTATTCCCGAAATGTTGTGCCCACCAGCATTCCGTGCGGTTGACAAGCGCTAGAAACATTGCTATTCAGAGAGAGTGTTAACATGATCTGAAAATGGTGAGGAATGCAAGCGAATTCAATTTGCTCATCTGAACATTTTCTTGGAAACAACAACTCTCATTGCTATGCAAACTTTTGAGGCGATCGAAGGGATGTTATTCTCGCGAGAATTCGACACCATTTCGTTTAGTCTCTGTCGCATGGAATGTGATTAGATATCGGAAGACAAAACCATGAATTATTGAGAAAGAAATAGAGAAGACTAATGCGCTCGATGACGTTGCATGGATTAGGTTGTCTTCTGTTCCCCAAACACGAACATTGTCGGTATGATTGCATCACTTCTAGCATCTTCGGCCGCAACGCGATATTCGCATAAATCACGCGAGCATTTCAGCGAAAGTGTGACGAGTCATCTCGTTTGTATTGTTTGTGAATGCTGTGCAGCTCAGGCCAAATTCAATTTGGGCGATTTGCGACCGACCAGTGACATATGCATAAGTAAATATGGCCGAGTTGGATTCTTCGCGGAGCAGAACCCACGCTGATCCCATTTTCCCTTATCCTTGCCATTATTGGTCATATCAGTTGTGATTACAACGAAAGCAAGGAAGCATATCAGTTTCGGTCATTGTGGGCGTGCTTTCATTTCTGACCGAGATCAGGCAGCTAGGGATAACTTAATAACGGCCCGGAAATAGCCGTTTGTGGCGGTTACTTCTTTTTGGTACTGATGACGAGAGCAATTAGCTGTTGCACAATATCGCATTAAATAATTATTTGAGTACCTACCTTAATTGTGCGACATCAAACCGAGATGGGGTGTCAGCGATACCATCGCCATCGCCATCGCCATCATCATAGGCATCTTCCAAGTTGTCTTCCGGTATTGGCACATAGTAATCTTCAGCTGTCATTTGTTGCCGGTGATGCGACCTCCGCGAGTGATCTGACAGTGGCTTCGCTTCGGTCTCGCCAACGCTCGCGGTCAACACGATCAGGACCACCGCAACTAGTGTGAATGTAAGGAAAGGTCTTGCTAGCGTTGTCGAGTTGATCATCGTCGTGCTAATCATGTTGCACGTCATTTTGTTGCTTTTATCAAGCTGAATGCTTTCGCGTATCCCGGTGATGGATGTTTAACAAAAATGAACGTAGGCTGATGCAATTAACGTCGATCTGTGTGTCGCCGTTCAGTAGCGGAGAGCAGAGCAGAGGACACAAACAGACGGCCCGAAAAGTTCAGTTTGAATTCGCAAACAGAGTTAATTAAACAGCAAAAACTTGATTTGGCTTGGCTTGTTATACAAGTTGCACATTAGCGATTCCCGTTTTCCGAGTGGCGCCAAGAATAGAAGAGTTGCTGCTTCAATTAACTAGTATTGCAGATGATGTATCGGCATTAATTGAAATATGCCAGGACTCCAAATTAACGGGAATGAGCTTGTCTTGCAGACTTGGAGCACAAACCCAGACAGGTATCAAAACTCGTGTGGTCGAGTTCGCAGCATTAGGGATACGACACGGTTATGTCGCGACACTTCGTTAAAGGTAAGTCGAGCCGATACAACTAATTGCGATCGATTCGAGTTGATGATGTTGTCTCGCTGGTGGTTCGCGGTCGAATGCGGCACGAGGCAGCCGCGAGCCGCTTTTATTCCGGAAAGCTTGCCGAGCGTTTCACACACACCACACGCATCGAACTGCTCACTGACATCCTGATCAACGTGTAGCACGATGATGATGACTGGAACACCTTCGCCTGAGAGAGTATATCAGCAGTGTATACTTGAATTAGTTTCGAGATTAATCTCTATGAAAACAGAGCAAAATCGCGTTAATATCTTGTTTGCTGATCGACCGGCATTCCAGCGAGCGTACTCCAAAGAGCACCTCTGACAATAAAGCCGCGCGCCGGTCATTGGTATTGGATCTCGGTCGGCGAGTCGTCGGGTCGATGTATCGCTGACCGTGTTCTGTGTTCTGTTATCAATAGTTTGTTGTCAGATCATAAAATCGAGCAAACGGAACGCGCGCTTATTGCCATTGTCAGATTGACACCGACGTTATGCAATGTGCTCCGCGTATCTCGTTCGCGGTACTATTACGGTTATGCTTTACTTAACGGATACTGTCATCATGTTTTACACCCAAGCCAAATCATTCGCATCCTCTGCAATTTTCATATTTTAATTAACTACACATTTGGAGATGTCACCGATAAGCCGACGAACCGCAAATCGCTGTAAGACCGCACGAACACTGCATGTTTGTCTTATCGTTAGCGTCATGATTTGTATTACGGTTAGTGGTATTTATTAATTTATTTAGGGTTAGATCCTCTATCTTACCTAGAGATGATGCAAGCTTTCTTCGCTGGGGTACACAATAAACGCATCGTTGTGCATGGATCGCTGTTTCACATCGTCTCGTAATCTAGATGTTCAACTAACGGATTAACAACTGATAATAAGAAAGGATCTCAATGAATTGCGTATCTGGTGGTATATTTTTGTATACTTCACACATATCCTAATTACAAATTTAGGTGTAACTCTCGGTCATTTCTCACGCTAATTATAGCCTCGAGCTTCTGTTGTTGTTCTCATCCGATAATGATGATGGTGAAGGTGATGAATTGAGCATCATGTTTTCAGTCATTCCTCAAAAGTGACGTCTCGGTACGTGTCAACACGCACGGAAAACCCGTTAATATACTGTAAAAGATTTATAAAAGTTGTAAAAGTAGTTATTAGCATATCCTTGGGACATTTTGACGCAAGTGTTACTGATCAAAGCTGCTACCGGGTATAACATGAAAATTTTTTCGTCAGATGTCTCACCATCAGATTTTCGGACCTTCAGGGTGCGTAGAAGTTACGAAAATCACGTATTGAGTATTAGATTCATTCAGTTATTTGGAGGGGAATCTTTCGACCACCATCCAGGTCCATCCGGCGCCGCTTTCCCACTTCGCTTTTTTTCACGCACATTCCGAATTCCCACCACTAGTGATAAATGTGCTGCGATTATATGATATTTGAACTTTAAGAGCTTGACAAGCAAGAAAAACCCAAAACAATTTTTAACTGGTTCCAAGCAGAGCCAGCCGCAACTGATTGTGAAATTCGCATACTTGAGTGAGCAAACACCAGTAAAATCTCGATAACCATTTACATGTGGTACATAAATTGCCGATTGCTCGTAGGAGACCACTAAATACTACCTGGGTCCCCGTCATTCATCCCACTCTTGCCTCATTTGGCTGTCTCTCTGTCGGTTACTACGCGAATTTTTTCGTCGGCCCTCAAATGTTTATGAAATTGCTCGACTAATTTTAGAATTTTATCAATGTCAGGGATCCGTCTACTCCTGTGAATCGTCATTAAGATTATCATGATTACGTGTGTCACGAACATTTACACGTGTTGCGTAAACACAATGACGTTATGCATTAAGGAATTTACCTGACTGTCATGGTTTCCACTTTATATTAATTAATTATTATCTTAATAATGCTGAACGACGATTTTCTCTGACTTGATTTCGTAATCAAAACAGATGGTCAAATGGTTTTTGGTTTCCAGAATTCAATTTTGACCTAGAATCAAATTTTAATTCAGATCCAGTCACTTGCCGGTTTCTATCTCGAAGATACGAATAAGCACAACGAGTGACATGACGAGTAAGGTAGGGAAGGTCACAGAATAGAAAGGTCGAAGAAATATGCTGACGAGTTCCATAAATGGGGGATTTTCCAAGGTCGCTTGGGTGCATTTTGGTTTAATTTTATTTATTAGATGATAACCTTTACTTCGAGAATTCCGATTTCGGTTTCCAAGCTGTTGTTTCCCATTACGCAATCGAAAATAGTTCTCTGATTTAACCGTAGAACGAAAATTGTTTTTTCTTTCTCAACAAGTTTCCAGAAGAATGCAGACAAACAAAAAAGCGACAAAAGTACAAGTGCACGGACGGGTACGATTCTTCTTTTTTTCAATTCGGGTTCTTGCGGTTTATTAATAGTCAGACGGTTCAAGTAGTTACTTCGCTCATCGTCTCCAATAATGAAACGAAGTTCAATGGTGTTACGTAACTTTCCTGTTCAATAGTGCACGAAATGTCTCTTGTCAGCAATGTCTTTTGTGCAAATTATCAGCATGATCCACTTAAAATGTAGGTACAATTACGACAATTAGCATCACATGTTTACCATTTTAAGAGATCTGTCCACCCGCGTTTCAGTATCGGCATCGCATCATTTCAATCCGTTCTTGTTCAGGGATCACAGTCTCTGAGAATAGACGCGCGACAAATCAGGTTTAGGCGAGCCAAGAGAGAGCGAGGAGAGGCAACAGAATCGCGACGGCAGAGACCAGATCAAAATATAAGCAAACAAATAACAAGTCAATTTGGGCGAAACGAGCGGCCGATGGAGTCTCAACAAATGAGTGACACTCAAACCGATAAAGTAAATTTAACAGATGGTATCAGGGCACTTGCGAGACAAGACATTAAATCGACAAAAAAGGGAATATCGAAACGGGTTTGGGAAGTAAAACAGTTTTCGCTGATTATTTCAAACTGAAGTCTGTTCCTGTGGAGAATCACGTTAACTCAGAATAAGTTCACAATTGACGAATCTCGTAGGCATTCGACGATTGTATTCCATTTTCATATTGGTTTTTTTGTCTCACAAAAAAGCTGTCTCGCAAGTGCCCCCAAACCAGATGGCCATTCAACTGACATTTCGTCTAAACAATCTGTTGTTGAGAAGGAGTCACAGTGCTAACTAATACAGAATGCTGACAATTTTGGCGAGAAAGTTTATGTAAACTTGCTCGATACCGATTCACATTACATTGTCGGTCGTCCAATCAAATTGATATGAACAAGTCCAAGCTCGACAGTATTTAACGGCTGGATGCCATCGTTCAATCGTCTTTTCCTTGTAATTGCCATTTCTGATTTGTTTTGTGTCTCCCAGTCAACTACTCATCGACTAGTTAGAAGCCCGAATACATCGAATCCCATTGTCGCCTTCGCGGTCATTCAGTGTGGTGGCCGCGATGGTCTACTCGAATGGCCCGTTGGTCGGTCGTCGGTCATTCACTCGTCCACTCGTCCTCGATGGCATCGCCGTTGCACATTGTCAACGTTGGCAACATTCTGGTCATCCCATCCCGAAAAGGAGTCGCACTCGGGTGCGGATCGGAGTGGGCCGAGTAGTTGGCAACGTGCATCGGTGGTGCCTACATCCAATCGGACCATCGTGGATCAACATCAACGAGACGGATTGACAACCAACTGACTATATAATACCTTTTCTTATATTTATAACCTCTTAAGATCGGTCACTAGCGTGTAAACCATCGCTATACCAACAAATATTTGACTAGTTACAATGGTGTAAAATGTAAATTTTCTGCCCTCTTGTGCGACATGTGTCTGTCCGACTCATGCCTGTACCTTGGACGAGACGGCATTTCGTGATCGACAGTCACTACGTAACACGATTTTCCGACACCACCGAAACCACAGTGTGTAGATGAGCATATCAGTCCTTCCGGTTGACATTTATTAGTGCACTAAACAGAGTTGTTCACACTCCGAAATTAGAATGCGAATGACGGTGGTGCGATGACTGAATGACATTTACATGATTGCCATCATTAAGTGGCACAGTTTCATTTCGGTGCGTGCAAGTGTCGTGCAAACGACTGATTACGAAATCAGTCACCATCGGATCGCAGTGATCATTGCAAGCAATTTACAGTCGGTGGAAGGAACAAATTCTGCTCGCCGTCTGTGAGTGGTTAGGTAAACAAGTGTCAAAGCCAGAGTGCTGTTTATCAGCAAGCACTATCTAATCGGATTTCGTCCATGTGAATTGACTGAATTAACAACACTCTCCGACCAGTTGCCTGCCTGTTTCACCGTTCGATTTCTGCCATGCCACACTGCATACGTGTAGTGTTCTAATTCGAATTGTAGGAAGTGACAATGACCAAATTATGATTAATGCGCACGAGGATAGAGAAGGATTCATGATTCCTGTGATGGGTAATGAAATTTCGTAGTAGGTTATAAATTATTGAGCATGGTGTGGATATCCTGGTGAAAATGAAGAATTTATATACGCAACACATAACTCCTAATATCATAACATGCATGAAGCAGAATAAATAGATTCCTGTTTACTCATTATGTAACAAGCCGAAATCATATTCTTTCAACATCATCCGCATGGATATTTAGTTACGTGTTATCTTTATGAGTCTGAATAGAAAGAGAATCAACATGCCAGCCAATCCAAATTGTAGTGCGTGTGAGGCTCTATTTCAGATTTACATATCTCCTAATTACCAAAGGCACCCAAATCGTCAATAATGCGACACGATTTTCTACCTACAAGTTTTAGTCCTGTGTTGGTTGTAGGCCACAACCACAATAAAATCATAAATTTTCATTTTGCCTTGTTTAATTAGGCATTTACGCAAATGCGTGCGTTGCGTATATGAACTTTCGGTCTTGTGCGTATCTATTTACTTATTTCTGTTGACATCGCCATCATTGTTCTCATGCGCATTGTTCTCATGCGTATTGTTCTCGATGCGGAAACATCAATCTCTCTATTCATTAGAAAACGGTCCGTTATTCGAATTATGCAGCCGTGATATTGGATGGCTAGCATCATCCGTTATGCCTACGAAGTTATTGTTATGTGAGCTTGACGTGAGTGAAGTGGCCTACGCTGTGATCACGTTATCGACGTCGTTGTCATATATAGGAATAAATATTTATGTGCCAAATCGAAAAGTTTCTCGATTCCCGAGCGAAATTTGGTGTCATTACCACCAGAAAAATGTTCGCTCCCCACAGTGGGAGCATCAAATGTAAACGAAATGCAGACTATGTGTGATACTGACATAAAAATTAACAATTCTGTTATCGGTCACGAGATTGGCGTCGCAATTTAGATGACGAGTTCTTTGTGTTCTGGGTCGCCAACCCTAGCCAATTGACTTCGTATCAACTAACTTCACACCCCATACCAAAGATTCTAGTGGAGACATTTTGATAGATATTATCGTCGGTTGTTACCAGATCAGGCTCGAACAACGAGCCCTTGGTAGCAGCGAAATGCTTTATTTACGTATGTATTAGTATATTTATTTGCTTACCTAGAAAATTGGGCTTCTTTGCATGCTGCCACTTGGTGACTGCGGGTATCAATGACACTTTAATTAGATAGCTAGGCATGACGTCACTTGTTGGTACTTGTTGGTATTCCATGTTATGCAAATTGTAAGTTACAATTTGTAACTGTGAGTGAGCTACTGGTTAATTTGCAACGAAGGGTTTCGTAATCGGATGTATATTTATGAATAGCTTTGTATAGGCGTAAATGGCCGTCGAGAATACAAAGCATTGCACTAATTGCGGTTACACTTTGTTGCTACTGATATACCAATTTCGTCATTTCGCTATTTATACATATATATAGCCATAATAATGTCTGACATTCTGTGAAAGATGTCAACTCTGATAGTATTCCTAATTTCATGCGTGATTTAATACGTGGTATTTCATACGAGTACCTAATTTAGTGACTTGCGTTCCGGGCAGCGAGTTGTCCGCTAGATCATGCGCTAAACCACTGATAAGGATGCAAAAAGCCCATATCAGTGGGCTTATGTTGTAAAGATGTGAGATTCTTGAGAACAAACCCATGACTAGAACGGCCCCGAGCCAATTCCAGTTGAGTGAAGGTGACGAGACTCAATCGCGGATTTCCCGATCGATCCATTCAATTTTTTGTTATGCTTGTCTTCAGACAGTTGCATCACCATTGCATAACCGATCTGAATTGGATTGAGTGTGGTAAAGTGCACTTGATCGCGGATCGCTTTTGTCTCCTACCGGTGCATAATTCGGTGCATAATTCGTTTCGATTTTCGTCCCCTACCCACTTTACCAAACTTCCTGTCCGAAAAAGTCTTCGCGATAGTTCACAAACATGCTTTTTGGTAGGCCATTTGTTTTGGTACTAGTGGAGCTATGAATTGCTATTGCTATCTAGTTATCTATGGCGATTCAGTTTGACAATTAAACTGCTCTAATTGCGTATGGCCCATGACATGGGTTGTCAACCGGGTCAAGAAACGGAAACAGGATCACTATGCGCCAAATTCTTATTGGCACGTGTTTCAGCAAAAACAGTCTTAATTGTTGCACAAATCTCTATTACACTATTATTATTACCTTCAATCCGACTTCTCATGTGCTCATATCGTGTAATTACATTGAAAAACAAGCAAGCCGTTAAATAGTCCTAACGACGATGTTTTTCAAAGTGGAATGGCATCCATCAAGAAAAATTGCGTGTATCCCGAAAGTTTTCCATTGAACGCGCATTCCACAACGGAACTCATTGCACCACTTGATGCGTTTTAATTACTCTGACAGTCATGTTTGTTTCTTTCGCAAGCTGACTAATAGCTCTGTTGATGAATTACGAGCAATTATCGTCACGCGGAACAAAGCGTGTGAACAAAGAAAAGCTCTCAGGTCCCGCGACTGTTTCCAATTAGAAATTCAAATCACTCAGCAAGACGAGAAACTCAAAGAAAGATGTCTGTGCTTGATTGTGTAGCGCTTCGTGAATATACATTCTAGCTTTTATTACTAGAGGCGACGCGAATTCGAAAGTAGATTCTTAATGTAAGAGAATGTTATGAAGAAATGTCAATACGATATATGAATAATGTAATTTTCCGTGATTTGCTCACCTCCAATAACAGAAGTGCTTGGTTCAATTACAAATAGAATTATATAATTAGGAATTTTTATGGACTAATGAAATGTGTTTTCGTCTAGGTGAATGCGATTTGCGTCAATTAGTGACTTTATACTTGGATGTGTTTTCATATCTCTTGCCCACAAAACTGTAGTTGTTAACATTAGCACATGTTCAATTTGCCGCGTTTCACTACTAGGTAATCGCAAATATTCTCGCTCGTGTTCTTCGTCTCGATTGAATAACGAATTTAATTGTCCATTTGTTTTCACTCAAAGTTTCTCAAAAGAATGCTTCAATTCTTCCTTTGCGTTACCTGTCAAACGAAAGTAGAAAATGATTATGACGTGCTGCCTATTATATAATGCATTACGGGGGTTCTCAGCGCTTTCTTACACAATCCTAGCATCGTAAATACCAACTGTTATGCCATCTTAGTCAGTCAACAAATACCGAGATGTTTGATAATCACCACGCGATCAAATCGGATAGCTAATTGCAATCAACGTGATGCTTCTCTAACACTTCTTTTGATTAGGTACATGATATATTTATGACAAACAATAACAATGGCGACTGTTTGGACAACTCGCGTTTAGAGAAGATTGGTTTGGAGACAAAGCGATGAAACGTGCGTGTAAACTAAGAAGAAGCAAGAGAAGTACAAACAAAAGATTTAAATAAACAAGACACAGAAAGCGAATAAAATTTAGTGCGTTATTCTTCGAGTTTCCGCAATTTTAGTCCAAGTCAAGTCCCGCATTGCTGTCCTCTAGCGTTTCTTGCGCGATTCTCCCGTTTCGAAATTCGCAAGGACCCGGCACCAATATCGCAAATTTCGAGGCTGAGGCTGTGCCAATTTTGGGCTGCCAACTGAAGTCAGATATTGTATCAATTATCACTGTTTTCTACGGCACTTTAGCATTTTTGGCAAGTACACTTTCCCGTTAACTTCTGGCTCACCAAATCGACGTTTACAAAAGTGCAGATTTTCCCACTCGACAAGGTAAGCATGAAATTATCTAATCTAACGTACGGTTACCTCCGGCCAGTAGTAGATCAGATTAACTGTCTCGTGCGACAGATAACCTCTTTCCTATCCATTGTCTGTCGCGATGTGTGATCTGATCAAGTGTTGTATTTTCTACCTTAAAGTGTCAAATCCTTAGGCAAACACCTTTGAGACAGCCATAATGTGCGCAATACAGACAAGACGCGAAGACAAACAAACAAGCACACGTCTGTCTCGGCGCAACTCTGTCAATTCAGTTATCCGTTACGCAACTTCCCACATAATTAGCCATACCATACAATTGATATCGGGTTTCGTGATCAATTTCGTGATCGGCTTTTGAAGGTGTCTCAATGGCCGACTGCGCACTGCATGCACAGCGTTCAACGCGCAAGAAAGTGAAAGTGTGACGAAATTAGACCGATACACCGCAGTCCTGGCAGAGCGAAACCGAAACCGAAATCGTCTAGTAGCATCTAGCCAAAAAAGGTATCCGAACACACGGCTAAGTAGGTGATGGGCGAATGGAGACGAGGGTGAGAAGCAATGCGTTCGAAGGAGTTCTCGAAATAGCAATGAGAGCAGTTTCACTGCGGATGCTGGGGATGCGACCAGATTAGCGGAGAGCCTGATCCGAGATCCGATCGGCTTGACGTCTTCTCAACAAACTCATTGTGTATGTGTTAATGTCTCTTGTTTATCTCCTCAATCATCTGTAACGCTTTGTTTGCGATCATGGCGAACAATTAGATACGAGATTTGTCCTCATTAAGTTGTATGCTTTAATCTGCTTTTGTCGCTTCCTAACAACAGCTTTATTATGTCATTGGTGCGTAGTAGTTCATTTACGTAACTGTGTCGCCCACTTGTCACAGGTATTTGTTCTGCTGAGTGAATCCGACCAACGACCAACGACCACTCGAACCACAATGACGGATACGATGGAATATGACGTATGTTTTATAGATTCTTTGAATGACAGTCACGTAATTTAGAATACACCCGTTCGCGTTCTGGTGCAGGAGAAAATGCGCAGAAAGAAAGAAGAAGAGGAACAAGGATGGCAGGAGTACGTCGAACAGCGAAAGCAGCTAAGGTTGAAAGAAGAAGAAGATCTGCGAAAGCTCAAAGAGAGACAAGTAATTTTGTTGACGTCGATTTAACTCGTCACTCATTATTAATGTCTGGTCACTTTTTCTTAGGCCCGTCGCAAAATTCAGCGCGCCGAACAAGAGAAGATCATGTTGGAGATGAGAAAGAAACAAGATGAGCAGCGTCTCCGAGAAATGGTAATGACAACTTGAAGCGTCTTCAAAACTAATCCTTCTTCCGTGTTTTCACGTCTTCGGGTGTAGGAGGAGAAGAAGCAGATCGACGCTGAAGCCAAACGAAAACGTCTCGAGGAAGCAGAGCGCAAGAGACAAATGATGCAAGACGCGATGAAGAAGCAACAGGAGCAAGTCAAGCGAAACTTCACCATCACCAAGAAGTCCGGTGAGGAAGCACAAATGCATATGGTGAATGGTGCCACGGGTCCTGCCAGTTTCGGCCGCAACGATGTCATGAAAACCAAAGAACAACTCGCCGAAGAGAAGCAGATCGCCATGTCGATTCGTGTCAAGCAGCTCAAGATCGAAGGATTGACGGTGGAGGAGCTGCGCAAGAAGGCGGCTGAATTGTGGGAACAGATCGTGCAACTTGAGAGCGACAAGTACGATTTGGAGGAGAGACAGAAGAGACAGGATTACGACGTGAGTCACGAATTAAAGCCGAGTTTCGACAGTTTCAAAATTCTTGTTAATGTTTCAGTTGAAGGAGTTGAGTGAGCGACAAAAACAAATCAACAGAAACAAGGCGCTGAAGAAGGGACTCGAACCTGAGTATGTCCATCGATAAGACTTATTTACCTAAACATTATTTTTTTGTAGTTACTCTCTTACCCACAAACACTTCTCTTCTCTTTTCTGGTTCTAGGGCTCTCTCAGGTAAATTCCCACCGAAAATCCAGACAGCCAGCAAGTACGAACGACGTCTCGATAGAAAGTCATTCGGCGACAAGAAGGGTCTGTTCGAGGGCGTAAGTTGTGTCTAATTGTGCATCAATGATAGGAAAGCGCGTCTGAGTATCAAACGAATGCATTTTGTAGGGCTTCGTGAAAATGAGCGAAGAGGATGTTTCGAAGACCTGGGATGACAGAATGAACAATTTTAAGGAGAATCACGGCGACAAGAAGGTCCCTAAATGGGATCCATCAGTGCCCAGAAGCGCTCAATTCGAAGAGGAAGGAACGCGAATCTACGACGACGATGACATGGACATCATGGAAGCGTACAAGCCGTACATCGCTCCTGTCCAGGAGGAAGCGCCAAAACGTGCAGCTGCTCAGGCCAAGCAGGAGGAGGAGGAAGAGGAAGAGGAAGAAGAAGAAGAAGA
>JAGGCA010002839.1:32388-51193 GCA_022876805.1 Osperalycus tenerphagus | reverse complement strand
CACTTCACTGAAACGCTTCACACATTAATATCGCAGTTTTACTCTTACCGCGTTTTTTACTCATGAAAATCATTCACATTTGCGTACGGGTCTTGGTGATAGTGATGCAAAAAACCGTTTTCCAGTTTGCAGCAGTCTCCCATTCATGTCAGCGGCAGTGCAAGGCTCTGTTTTGAGTTGCATTTTTCGTTTAAATATGCATTTCGATTTGTCTGCATGCGACTGACATTACTCGACTCTCTGCTCTTTATTCCTCTGTCGCCGTTATCTGTGGGTCGCATTTTTGACGTGCGACCCGAACATCGTCGATCGTGATCAAGTCATCTATGAAGGGGGCTGCGCGCCGTTGTCATGCATTTGCGATCGCCGTGTCGACGCCCATCCATATGATGATAAATATGAATACAGATTTTCCATGTTTTACAAAGTTGCCGATATTCTTTGCCATTCGCTGTGCCTTTTTTCCGCGTCTAATGTCGCACTTTTGTTGTCGCTGTGAACTTTAAATAAGGGAGCCTGTTAGAGATGAGTTTGGCAGTTTCTCAAACTGGGAATGCGTTAATAAATAATACGCCGAGCTATTGCACTGTGATCGAACAACTTTGTTCCGCTCGAGCTTTTCCGACGTTTACGGGAATAGGATGTCAAACAAACCAGCAACGTGTCGTTTTTTTGTATCGCTTTCCCATATTCCATTTATCTTGTGTTCATTCCACAGTTCAATTTTTCAAAATTCATCACGAAATAATTTCCGATTTCATAGAGAATTTCGGCTCTCCAGGTTTATGAATGTCGTTCTGGCAAATCCCAATCAGCACATTTTTCGGTGTCGTGACGTTAATAAAAGCGCAGCTCGCACGGTACGAAATGAAGTGTTCGAGAGCGATTTGTCAATTCGTGTCTAATTCCAGTTATTACTCCCGATGATTGCGTGTTGAGTCGCGCCAAACGCGTGCCGTTATCCCAACGTGGTTTTTTTCTGGACTCGCAATTTCTCTCTGATTTTGCTGTGTTTGATTAACGCCAAGTCAGGTACAATGAATTGCGCGCCACGCCAAAATGTGACTGATATTTTCCCGTCTTGTTCCTATTACGCTGATCCTAACGAAGCGACATTCATTTTTCTCTCACTTTCATTCGACTCCGTATCGTCGATATGCGTGCATAACTGGAATAATTTAAGAGTAAAGAGTAAAAAGTAAAAAGCTAGAGTTGAAGTCTCCTCGCGACAGGCACGTTCACCAACTTGAAGACTTCACTCGCCTATTTTGTGTGAATACTGATTATTTTCTTCACTAATTTTCGCCTTTCCAATTAATTTGACTCGTGCTCTCCCAAATGAGTGATGATGAATATGTTGGTGCTTATCTCGTGCATTATCGTTACGTTGACTCTAAGTTGGTGTTCGCTAGTCGACGTTTCGTTATGCGTTCGGCTTATCTCGATGACGATGATGAGAAATGGATGCGAGTGGAAATTTTTCAAGTATGCTCTCGTCATTTATTATACCCAAAAACTGGCAAAGAAGAGCGAAAAGTTTGACGTGGAGAATGACACGAGGCAAACTAATAGAGTTTTAGCAGCGACATGTGCACGAAATATGGCTTGGAATTAATGTGTTGTTATCAATCTGTTTAATATATCGACCGCCCACATTCATTCGCTCACCATCTTCACCGCTCATTACAATCAAATCGCGATATTCTCAATCATAGGTTGTTACTAACAGTCTTTGTTTCGCTCCCGCGTCCAACACAATTTATGATTGACGTAGTTGTAAAATCAGCTCATCATTCGCGATTCACGTTTCCGAATGTGAACTATTAGAGTTACTTTTTTCATGAATTGCGAAAAAATCGGCTTAGCGTTTATTTGCCGAGAAACAAAGTTAGCAGTCAAGTAGTTATTGTACAAAATGTATGCAATTTGGATTAAAAGGAAAGCCAGCACACATCGCAGTTATGCATTGGTAGAGATTTGTTTACTTTCTCATTAGCGCTTTGTTCTCACTACTTGCTGTTAATGCATTTTTTATTGTCTCCTCGACGAGCTTCTTCCTCTCGCTCTTCGCGTTTTCTCGTTCAACGAATTTGAATCCTTCTCTTCATTCCGGCGTCGCGATAATGGAAGACATTGAAAGATGCTTTTGTCTTTCGCCATTTCTCATTCAACTTCCTTTTTGCTCCTCGATTCGCTGCACTGCATTTCGCTGCTGCATTTCTCAACAAGCCACCATTCGTGGCGCGGCCCTACATTAAATTGCTCCTTCTCTCTATTTCATTTTCTTCGTTCGCCTCTTTGTAGCGAAGCATCGCAGAACAAATGCGTAATTTAGTGTGTATCTCATAAAAGTACTCAAATTACATCTAAACGGAAATGTGATGCAGTCGAGCAATGACAAAGGAGCGGGAGGGACATTGAACGCCTAATTAATAGAAAAGAGGAGCATCACGAATAATGAGCGCCTTCCCATTTAACTCTTTGCACTTGAATCGCGTTTATCAACTCTTCAAATTGGTCTCAATACAATTATGGAAGTATGAATGCGTTAATGAGAAGCTGTGTGAATGAGCCTGAAAGAAATCGATAGCTTTTGTTCTTCATTTCTTATTTCTTCTGTTGTTTTCGGAATCTCGAGTTTAAGTATTCTGTCATTCATTATTTCCTGTTCTTTTCGACGTTACTTCGAGTTCGTTTATTCTCTGTTCACTTCGATTACTTTTCGTACCGTTGATTCACTCGCTTTTCATTAACTGTGTTGCAGCGGCTCTATTCCGCTTTTTCGACACGGTGACAGAAAGTATTTCTCATTTAACGGAAACGGATTAAACGGGAAACAACGAGTGAGCGGAAGACACGAACTGTCTCTCTGTGTGAGATAGAGGGACACCTAAATAAATACGTTTTGAAAGCAGGAAGAAATCCTTCTAAAATTCATTAACTTCATTTCCGTGCTTGGTTGTGCAAGCGTCCTAAGAAAGCTGTTCTGTTCTCGTGATGTCTGGTCATTTGTGCAAGAATCCATCCATCCATCAGACACGACAAATTTATGTTTGATTCGTTCGTTATACTTTGAAATCAACGTGTACATATGATGGAGTGTTCCTCTTGGTGAATCTCTCGTTGGGAGTTTCGGTCATTACACGGGTGATGTTAAAATCAAATTAGACGAGAAATTTCTATTGCGTTATGAGATTGAGTAAATTGCGGTGGTGGCATTTCATGTTATTTATTGACGCAAGCAATGTGTTTTTGTTGTTCATTTTACCAAAGTGGCATTCTTTTCATAGTTTTCCTAACTACACGCAGAGAACATTGAACAAGTGGGGTGTGACACCGTCAAATATTTTATCGTATATGGTATTAATTCTGGCAAAGTTTCACCACCACATTGACAGAGAATGTTTCGTGTCTATGTAACTTGCCGCGTGTCGCACATTTTCTAGACACCAAATTTCGACATAAATTTTCACTCATTTCACGCTGGCTAGAGAGAAAATGGGCTGGAGTAATGCACAGAAAGCAGGCGAGTGCTATTTCCACTACCGAATCCGCTACATTGTAATTTAATTGGACGAAATGCGCCCGCGATTCGGTGCTCGTTCGTTCACATTAAAGGCTGCCGTAACTCTCACTTTTAATTTATGATCTAATTTGCATTTGCACGATAAATAGAACGCGGTGCCGAAGTTTAATTCGGTATCTCTTTTTGAGCTGGGCGATACAAGCGAGCGAGTAAATTCAGTCATCATTTGACGCTAATGAACAGATGAAGATGCGCGGAGATGGAGATGAGGGGCGCGGTGTTGGAGATGCGATCGTTGATCGGCAACGAAATTCTTCCTTCCTTTTACGCCAACTCTCAATCATTAGATTCGTTCACTTATCGTCTCTTCGCTGTCACCCAGCGCTACTTTCATTGCCAACTAACTGATACGTGACTGTTTAGTTTGAGCATACATACATCACTGTGACTCTTCCACTAATTGGCAACACCCAAAACGTGTTCGAAAATATGGAACTTCCGGTGCTGCGCTATTAATTTTTATATTGTCCCAGACATTGTCGAGATTCAATTTCGTTGTTTTTCGCATTTTTCTCTTCATCTCGTTCATCTGTCTTCATTCCCGTTTCGTGCTCGTCAAACATGAAGTGTCGAACAAGTGATGGACCAGTTATAGGTATTGATAGCGTTCGACACGACGCGTTTGTACGTCAATTGTTGTTGTTCTCATCTGAAACTTAACTCTATTTTTTCTTTTAAGTGCATAATCGATTGTCTGTCTTGACGCACGCAACGATATTAGTCTCGTGTGTGCGTTGCACTCGTCTCATGTTGATTTTTCTTATCTTCAATTCTCGTGTTGAAAGTCGCCTGTCTGCAACTAAGTGTTAAGAATAATTATTAATGATAAAAGAAGAAGGCAGGCAAACTTTTTCCTCGTCACTCTCCTTCTCGACTGGTTGGCGTTCTCGGTCTTCTCGCTATCACTTCTACTTGTGTTGCTCACCACTTCTGTCGTTGATTATCCGTCTGCTTCTTCTTCACCAGCTCGTTTCTTCTGCCTTTCTTCCTTCGTTCTCGTTCGGCTCCTTCTCTTCTCAGCCATTTCTTTCAATATCGAGTGAACGGACGTGCGATTTATTGATGATGTTAGCCGGGCAACTCGAACTCTCCACTGCAGTTGTTGCCGAAATGCGTGAAGGAGAAGGCGAAAGTTATTTCTCTTCATAGCGAAAGACAAAGTTCTATTATTACTGAAATTGAAACGGCAACTAATTCAGTTTCCGTGAGGTTTCGCCGGCAAGCAACGCACGACAATTGAACAGTTAACCGGAAAAGCTGCAGAAAATGTCGACTCGAGCGATATAATTGAAGGCAAGGCAAAGCAATGCAGTGCTAGGTTGCAACAACAACAAAATTGGTGCCGTCAAGAGTTTTCAGCTGAATATGTCAGATAATCAAAACTTGAGTGATAAATGGCTCGATGGACGCCCGCCGAAAGCAGGCAAATTATTATTATTATTAGCGGCAATTCGCGATTTCGATTTACTTTGATGTCCTCGCATTTCAACGCGCGATGCCATCCAGACGGTGCGCATCAATGTATTATGAAAATTGAGCTTGATGGTCATTTGCACGATTGGCCATTTGCACGGCATGAAGAGAGATGACCTCCGAGGAGATGAGGATGGGGATAAACGAGAATTCCACAGCGAAGAAACGAGATGAGAATAACAAACAAGTGTAGGATTCAGAACGAGAGAGCGAGAGTGACTCGATAGATGGTAATGATAATGATGATGATGCTGATAATGATGATGAGTGGAGAAAATCGGTAGCCCTTTGTTTTTGTATCACGCTGTGTTGCCTCTTCCAATTTGGTGTCGCTCCTTTATTAACCTTTGCATTAGTCACAAGGCAAGTCCACTCATCACATTACTGTACCGAATTTGGCTTAATTTGTTTAATTGAGCTGAGAGCCATATGTGAATGTAGGTGCCCTCTGTTTCCATTCGCTCAACGCGCGCTCTGTGCACTCTCTGTTAATTACGTGCTTTATTTATTGCTTCGTTTGTCTTTGGAACGGGCAAAGCAATTAATGCTTGATGAGCAATGCAAATCAAACAACTGGCACATGAATTTATCAACACGATGCTCTGATTAGTTATTTATTAATCAATGAAGTCAGTGGGGCACATAAACTCGGTTCCATATCCATATATTTAACAGATAATTACGCGTGTTTTGTCATTGATTTTCTCGTGTCTCATTGGCTTGCTTTTTCCAATTCGATTCCGACTCGACATCTGAATTAACTCTATCAGTATCTCGACACAGCCTTATCGTATTCACAGCATGCTTTAAATTAACTAAATGAGGATTCTCAGCACGCGCGCAGATAGCGAGCCAGGGCGAGATTAATTTGCAATCGTGCTCTTCGTGTGTAGGGAATTATCAGACATGCGAAAAAGAAATGCAGATAACATTTGTTTAAGCGATTGTCACTGTTGAACACTATAATTATATGTCTTTCTTTTCGTTAACTTTATTCACAAGACAATGATTTCGCGAGTTTGCCTGGGCATCACGGATGAGACACGCATTTTCATTTGATGCGCTTTCCATTTGCTGCTGTCTATTCGCGTACATCGAATTAAGAGGATGCTAAGCTAATAAATAACTGTTGGCCAGGAACGGGAGATGAGACGAGACACAAAACGAAATACGCGAACGCGTCGTGAATTTCATTGAAATAACATTATTTAGATGCGTGCCGGTAGAATTCACCTTAATGTGATGCTCGCGGATGTGGCACTGCGTGTAATTCACTCTCTTTTCGACTGTGATTTACGTCTGAGCAGTGATAGTGATTCGAAAATGTGGTGTGGCAAAAGTAATGCAAAGCAGGCAGCTGCAGTACGAGCACGAATTTGCTTATTATTATTCATTTGCTTGATCACGTCTTCTCTCCATCACCGAAACGGCGCCGCGGCACGCCATGCATCCAATTGCAGGCTTGTTTCTTACCATGGACCATGGTGGAATGAGAGTGATTATTATGATTTGCAGAGAGAGAATGTTATGCGAGATGCACTCTCTTGTTACCCATTCGGTATCAATTTAATTCAATTAGAACATACCAGTAACGAGATGCGCGGATGATGGATTTAATCCAAGAAGCCTTAGCGAACGCCAATCCTTTGTCGGTTGCGTCGTTTTTGCGAAATTTGACACGCTGTGATGCTCGTGCCGTGCCAACCAAATTGGCTGACTGCAGTCAGTCGGAGTTCGAGTTCGATCGCTGAGCTAACAAACCGTCCGCGTAACTACCTCGTTAGTCGTTAGTGGCACAATTCAAATAATGATAGTTGTCGAGCGCGACAAACAAGCCGTCATAATTGCTTGGGATTAACACGTGTCCGAATTGGTCAAATGAGTCTTGCGATTAGATTGCTCGATTGCACCCTTCTGCAGCTACTAACTAACTTCTATCGGTGTCGGCTTGACGGGGAGAATTCTCTTGAATGATGACTCGCCGAAGGATCGGGATCAGGTCGATGAAAGCCATTTATCGTGGTTATGTCGTGTTCAGCATACGGTGTGCGTTTGAGAGTTGATCGCTTATCATATTTTGCTGCATGAGTGAAGTGAAGTGGAGATGAAGCGCGCATCCCGCACTCCATCCGCATTCCTGCCCTCTGTTCTCCGATTGTAATGAGCAGTGCGTGTCTTGCCATTGCTGGCATTGTCGGTCGTGTCATGTCGCCTACTCTTGCTTCTGGCGAGCTACAGAAGATATGAGTGATCAAAGAAGACCTGATACTCTATAAATAGTGAAGAAAACACAACGCGACATGACAGGCAGGCTGACCATCGCCATTCTCGACACTCCATCGCAATTCCCGTTCCTCATTCACGATTCACCCTCCATTCACCGGCGAGATGATCGCATTTTTTTGCTCGGCACGATGCTCTTCCTCTCGATTGTATCTCTCCATATCGTGTTTTTCTTATTTTTGTTATTTGCTGCGAATTCCATTGCACACAACTCTGTCTGCCAAACTAGAAGAAGCGTTCGATGATGCTATGGTTTTGTTGTTGCAACAAACATTGATTTTCACTTAGTACGCCGCCCATTGTGTAAAGTGTTGGTGAAGTGTGCACCAGGAAAAGAGACAGAGCAGAGCAACGAGCATCGTTCTCCTAAGGTTATTGGAATCACATCTCGTACACGAGTGTGCAACTGTTCGATTTGTTACTTCTCAGTTTCTTGTTACTCGGAGCACTTCTTTATGTCGAAAAGCAGTCGCCACTCGCATCATCTTTTGTTTTGTCCTCTTCTTCAATCCGACATCTCGCCATGACTGATAAACTATCATCATTGATGATAGTTTATCAGCTAATGCTGTCGAAACTTGAACGCATATTTTAGCAGCAAGTGTCATTTAGTATCCACAACGTTAATATCGTTTGCATTTTGAACACGTGTTAGGTGCACGTGTTTCATATGATTTTCATTAAATGTAGCAAACGATGTATTTGGTGAGATCCTTCATTTATTTTCGCTTACCTCAACGAAATAATACATTCCTGAGCGAATGTCCTCGAATATTGTGCAATCTTAAGATTGTTCGTTTCATCTTTCATCATGTAGTCATTCCAATGATATGATGCTTTCTTTACTCCAACTTTTCTTCGTTCCGCTTTTCGTCTCGTCTCTCGACGAAGTTTTTCTTTGCTCTCTCGAGTTTCTCAACTTATGTTTTCCGTTATTCCACCGTTACGTTAAGGGTTTTGAATTTTATTGACGAACATTTCGTGCGATTTGCTCCGTAATACGAAGTTGTTGTTTTATTTGTTGATGCGTTTTTTCTTTATCTTAGCTTTTTCAAAGAAATTGTCGTTTTGCTCACAGCTCGTGTTTCTCGTTGCACTTAATTTGATGCGTTCTTCTTGCTCGCTAGATGTTTCGCAATTCGTGTAATTCAACTCTTGTCTGAACGACTATTCAAATAAGCTCTGTCATTACGCGACATATATAGCAGTAATTCGCCCTTTCCTTTCTTGTTCTTCGATGAGACACGTCCTGAAGATGCAAAACGAGCGCATTTGCAAAGTTTGGAGACATTTCAATGCGCGATTTCGGAAGAATGGACGCGGTGACAGAAGTAAGGCGCTACTCGACCGCATTTTTGTTTCGCGTCGACTTAAATAATAGCGTGGCGAGTTAATTAAGTTAATTGTAAAATGTAGTTGGTCGGATTCGCGTCGTGTTGTGCCTCTCATTGCGGCAATGATGAAGCGCGGTGGGCTTTTACTCTCTATCACATCTTTTCCACTCAATTAAATTTTTATCTCATTTGCATTTTACTCAAATTAAATTTATTCATTATTGTCATCCTGAACGTTTTTCAAGTAGTTGAGCAAAAGGCTCATAAACAAAACCATTTGAGTGAAATTACATGTCGCACATTGTTCAATATGCTGCTGCTCGGTGGCTCGTTAATTCGAATTTCGCTTTGATGGAACTCGAATTCGCGGTTGTGAATCGCAAAAAATTGTCATTCTTAATGGTAATCGTGATGATCGTTCGCGTATATTTTAATCTATTCGAAATGCGATCTTGCTTTGCTCCATGACGAACTCGAATTGAACGAGACATTTAATTAGAGATTTCGATTCGTTTCAATATAACCGACAAAACCTGGTGGTTGTGTGCACAGCAAATGACGGACAGATTGATGCTCGTAGTCCGAGAAACTCAAAGGAACCGCACCGCTGGTAATGCGCGAATCTCACCGAATTCGTTACATCTGTAGGACACCGACGCGAATTTTCTATTCGATTTCGAAAATTTGTTATTCATATTGAAATTCTGAAACGAAGGTTCTTCAAACTGAAAAGAGATTACAGTCTGGCAGTATAAAACTTATACATAACTGTATTCCATTCAACTTCGCTTACCGTGTATTCACGGGATTGCAATGACGATGCGATGCGGTTCGTCCAGTTTTCTTCGAGTTTCATTCTAATTATATTTTTATGTAAATGGCGTTGTGGGACGTGTCTGCCTCGCGCTTTTACGTTATTGTCATTTATTTGACTGGGACACAATGGCGGCAACGCTCGCATAAATAATATCAAAAAGCTCGCTAATAATCTCGTGGGGTGAGTTTCCTATTCACAGTTGATGACATTCATAAAATGTAATGACATGATGAAAGATTCTATTGACTCGGAAATACATTACTGATAGTTTTTTGCTTGCCGTGTTCGGAATATGAGCCTTCTCAGTAATGCTGTGTCGCCTGACGACTTGAGCGGGTACCTGATGGAAAACCTTTTTCGATATCTGTCTTCTTCTTCCATCTCTCTTTCTTCCTTTGCCATCATTCGCGATGCAATTAATCAAAATCGATGTTTACTCTCTCGCGGGAGTTTACTTCCGGGACGTGCGCTAGCATCAATCACTGGAGTGAATCTTCTTCTGATGCAACACGCATCACATTATAATTCTGATAAGCGTCCACATTCTGACTAACCTTCAGTTTTGTATTTGCTATCTTGCTTCATCTTTCGGCTCCTGATGGGCTCTGCCCGCTCACCGATAGTTACTCAATTCGCCATCAGCCATCAGCAGAATGACCTGCTTTAAAGAGTCGGCGAGACAAGTTCTAAATCAACTTCGCGCGTCGAATCTCGAAATCCACTTAATTTTAAGTAACGTCAACGGAGATGGCATCTCGGAGAGCGTAGTATCACGAAATAAATTCCGAGCTTAACTCACTTAAAAGTTCGAATTGAACGTCTTTCTCCGAGATAGTTTAATGTATTATTTACTGCGTGTGTCATGCCGCCGACTCGCAAGAGGCAAGCAAGAAGTCAGTCAGCTCTGTTCGACTTAATTGGACGTCTTCGTGCTTTAATTTGTGTCGCACTTTATTACTCTGTTATCAGTATCACAGCAGCGAATGTCGCGCCAGTTTGTTTGTGTGTTAATCCAGCAGTTGCAGGCTGCAACTTAACGCACGCATTTATTGGTACGATTGCAATTTGACGACAACGAGGAAGAGTCAAGAGAAATTCGTCGATCGGCTTGAGACACACAAGACGAGCCTCGAGCCGTGAGTGTCGAGCGTCGAGCGTCGTCGAGCCTTCATTTGTTAGCGTCGCATTTCGGTCCTTCTTCGGTCTTCTGGTTCTTCGTTTTTATCTGGACGCGTCACTTCCACCAGCACGAGCATGCCATTAATTATTTAACCTTTCAGTTGATCGCTTGTCCGAATTGAGCGTGTCACGAGAGTGTCCAATAAGTGGTTTTGTCACATTATATTAGATGCGCGGGAAAATTAGCTCCAAAAGGGGACTGATAAGAGAGAGAGAAGCAAATGGAGGTAATGCTCAGGAGGTGCGTAAATCCGAATCAAGAGCTAGAGAGCGGAGAAAGTTTTGCCACATATCTGCATTACGTTTGAATATTGATGACTTGGACGCTGAGGCGAGAAATGCGCGCAAATGGTGCTCATCGCCTTTCTTCTTATACTAACTGTTTTCCGTGAGCTGGTCGTCACAATATTGATGATGATGACGTTAATGATGCAAGGGTAGAGAGCGAACAAGTGCGAGGATAATCGGGAATAATGCGAAACGAGTCGAAAAGCAGAGAGGAGAGGGAAGAGAGACGAGAGACAGCCGTAAGACAGAAAGATGAGCGACACTTTTTTGACAAGCGGAAGAGATTTGTCATAAAATGCCTCGCAGTTGCTCGCCAGCATATAAAGAAGCCGAACGAAGAGTGAGTTTTGGTGATCGCCCGCATCAAATATGATCGTTCGCTGACCTTATTTTGCATGCACTACTGGGTGCTTTTCCACAAGTCAATGTGCCTCCTTCAATTTTAATGCTTGTCCAGAAAACTAAATTGAAATTCTGGCCCATGCGATGGCGAAATCAACGAATTAATTTGGCTTGGGCTAATTCACCAAATATGGTCATGGTGATGGTGCTGAACGATTTCTCCATTTGAGTCTCTATACAAAGTGATCAAAAATCGTTTTGTTTTCTGCTTGCTGCTGGTATGCTCAAGATGATGTTCGCGACGATAAATTCGCATAGGAAATGGTGCCCTATCAGAAATGACACGCTACACAAATTGCGTGGAAGAAATAAATTATGATGTGATGTAAGGCTTGTTCGACAAAGCCATCCGTTCGACGAAGCACCATGTGGAAAGTAATACTTTCGAAGTATAAACAGAAATGAGAAATTTCTGTCTCTGTGCCAGTCTTGATACGATTTCCCTTAGCTGCGGAGAATTTGCTTCATGTAACGTTCTGAGTCCTTGCAACGCATGTCAAGACCACTTCAATAGACCGTCACAGCAAAAATCGGTCTGGGCTCATCACATTGCCAGCTTGTGTTACGAGGGACTTAACGAGGTTTATGTTCCTCTGTTTAACATAACTACTTTGATTGAGGTTCGTTAGTCGGTCGATGCTCGCCGTTTCTCGTCTGCGCTCCGTTATGGCACCATCTCATGTCTCTTCCCCATCTCCATCTCCGTCCGCTATCTGCATCTCCATCATCATTGCCATAAAACGTTGTATGGCGCATATTGTTGTTGTTGTTCATTCTGGTCGAACACAAAACTTTACGATACGGTTTGTCATCATGCAGCATAGCTGCCACCACACACCGAGCATTCCCGCTGTCATTTTAATGCAAATTGGGTGCATTCATTCGAATTCATGGCCCCAATCGCGGCGTTGATTGTGACGAGCACGATGCATGGTGCACGACGACATCGCATTCCGTGTTCATTGACCATTTGTCTAACTCGTTATCAAGCTCGAGGCACCTTCTTGCTCCAATGTAAACAGCCAGCGTATCAACTGTTATGGTAACGGTCGTACAAGATACTCGTTGCTCAAACAAAGAACATAGGAGAATATCTTCGCGTGTAATCCGCCAAATGCGTTCGTTCATGCTTCACTTGATTTCGTTTACCTTTCTCGCGATGCTCGGATCCTCACTGTTTGCTTTCTCCGCCACCGCCTTCATGCCCAGGTTGCATGCAGTCTGAAAGTGTTCAAATCTGGCGGACTTCTCTGTAGCGAGGAAATGGGTGATTTGGACGATTTTCACAAAGGGTCACAGAATTTCTAATCATCGTTTTGTAATATCGCTAGGATTACGGTTCGATGATTGAAGTTTCTTGGAGACCATAGTACGTAATGTTGTCTGATGCAGAGCACGATTCACGGCTGAATGCAACTCAGCTGTTAACTATGTGAATAGTTAGGTAGTTAGATAGTTAACAGCCACACGTCTGGCCGACTCAGACGGAGATGACGACTGCAAACTTTCTTGATACTTGCCGCAGAACCGCTGAAAAACTTATCCACTAGACTGCGAAAATGCGACTTGAAAAACATGTTTTGTATCCACATTTCTTTTTAAGTTGCTATTTTCTCTGCAAATGTTTCGTGTTCTAATGTCATCGTGGTGCATATTTTCTTGCTTTCGCAAAGTGCGCTATTATAGCGCTCTTCGTCGTCAAGCATTCATATCGAATGCGAATTTCCTGTCTCGTTCTGGCTCTTCAACTCATTTAATGCGCTATCGCTGCACATCCTATGTCTAATAAGAATAATATCCGAATCTGAATGTGCTACACCAATATCGTTGATATCAGCTGCGCGCATGCAAAGTGCTTAGACTGTAATATAAAATATTGCGTCGAAATGAATAGAAATATCAATAGCGAAGAAGAAGTTCGCGAACAAGTGAACTTGAAGCGATGCAGAATAAATTGAAATATGATTTTGCTAAACTTTTTTGCATGCGTTTTCGTGAATGTCAGGAAAATACAATAACTGCGTGCGATATGTTCGTTGTCTGTCATCTATTCTGGTGCTGCGTGCGACGTTCGTCCAACTTCCACATCTAACATTCACCTTGTGTATTTTTTATACGACGATATTCTCGCGGCTTGTTATCAGTGGCGAACTTGTGTCGAGATTCGTGAAGAATGGGCGAAACGAAAGAGCAAAAACAAAACAGGAACTGGAATGGCGCAACAAAGAGGGGTAGTGAGTAAGAAGAAGAGAAGAGTCCATCGGAGTGGGGACGACCGAGAGACCTCTAAAAGATTTATTTGATAGTCTTAACGACTTTAAAAGCTATTACTCGAGCCATTTTCGTGCATTGAATAGCCACGCATAGAATGCTGTTACATTGCGGAAAACAAGCTTACTTTATGTGTATCGCATTCATCGTGATGTTTGCTAAATGCTCTCTGAAGTTATCGTCGATCTGAAATGTAAACTTCCCCATTGGCACGCAGTTTTTGTATTTTTTTTTCAGTTTTTCAAAGCAAGTGCCGAATGTGAAACGCAGAAAAAGCAAAGGAGCGGTATGAGAGACTCACCATTCATATTGTAATGTAACACAATGTAGTTCCAAATAACTGAGGGCGATGAGTTCGCTTAAAGCTGCATTTACGCGTTATAAAAGTGCTTCTCTCATACATTTCCGACTGTTTCCTAGTCGCATCATATTGAATTCGTTAGGCACGTCTCTCCCCGCAAAGCCACTTCACCGCACTGCCCCTCGATGTTGGTCTCCACATGTGTCAACACTCACTCATCAATCGGTAATTGCAAGTCTATGTTCGTCAAATATTTCATTTGATTTGTCAATTGAAATATTCATAGAGGGACATGAGAAGGTGGTGTGTCCGGCTGATTGATGCCGCGTCGAATGGTGACGTGATGCGAATGCATAAAGTGCAAAAGGCAGCCAGTCGGGCCGCGTTGAGGCGCGAATGGCGTATCGCGTGCAGGCCAGCGACACGCATATCGCAATCCGATGATGGCAGCAATACCGTCGATGCGTGATATCCACCTGGGTTTGCACTTGGCACCTAGATCACGTAGTGTACGCTGGCACATGATGAAGAGATGCTGATTCTCTTGTTATGATTGCATGCCTCCTGCTATCCTTACAAGTACTGCTCGCTTCTCGTTTTCCTTTCTTCGTCTTCATCGACATCACATCACTCAATTATTGTGTTCTGTGTTTTTCCAGGTGTCAGCGAATATCAATCAGTTGTTGGCGGAAAAGTTGCACTCCCATGCAACACATCCGCGTGGTCCGAGGATGCAATCGCATTAGTGCTATGGTATAAAGGCAGCGCGGCTGGACTGCCGATTTATACGGTCGACGCCAGGAATACTCCATTAGCGAAATCAAAACACGTCGTAAGCGAAGATTTTGGTGGTCGGGTGGCTTTCGACCCGTTCGTCAAGCCGCCTGTCCTCCGCATCGAGCACATCACCACCGATGATGAGGCGGACTATCGATGTCGCGTCGATTACCGCCATTCGCGCACGCAAAACTTTCTCGTCACTCTTAATGTCACAGGTAATATCCCAATGTCCATGTCTCATCGATTTACTCTTCTTTCTTTTTGTTTTGTTTTTCACGACTTGCTGCTAGTGCGCTTTTTTGTCGTTCTCTCAAACGTCGGAATATGGATACGAGATGATGTCGAGGAAAACTTTTTCTTAACATTCTTCGCGACAGTGACAGCAGTAACTCGCAATTATGTCAATAACGTAGAGAAGATGGTTTGAGTTGAGGAGTTTTATGTTACAGGGAATTACGACCATAAATGTGACGTATCCATGAGATGCAGCGCGCGTTCAGCCGTTTGATAAGTGCATTGTCACATTGAATGAGAAACGACAATGAACGCAGGAAAGAGAACAGTGAAATGACAATAATCAAACGCAGCGTAACTCATATAGACTTGCAACGTTATGCTTCTGTCTCTCCCTCGTTTCAGTGCCTCCAAAGAATGTGGTCATTACGGACGGCGAGGGTCAGCATCTGGAAGGGGTTATTGGGCCGTTCGATGAGGGATCTAATTTGATATTTATCTGTGAAGCAGAAAGCGGTAAGCAGAGAATTACTCACTGTTACTGTTGCAAGATCCAGTCGGTACCTTTGATGAAGTGCTAATGCTCTCGAAGCTGACTTGTTCAGTTGAAATCGATAGCTAATCGCGCAGAAAGATTCATTCCTAGCTCTCATGCAGATGGTGAAGGAGTTGTGAAACGGGCTTCGCTCAAAACTTTCTCGAATGTAATCTTATCATTTGATGAAATGAAATTGATTTCTGTTGAAGTTAGTTTCGATCTGCGTGTCACCGTTGCGCTGTTTTTATTAACAGTTTTAACATGAAACACAAACAGAGCCACTCTTGATAAGAGCATTTTTATGAGATTATTGCCACCGCGATTGGGCGAGCTCGAGCAAGTGACTCACTCGCAGCGGAATATCGCTTTGTTTCCACCCTGTGGCGAGTAGCGAGGTGAAATCCAATATCGAGACAACCTTGTAACGATATCGTGTCAGTGGTCGAAGAGAGTAGTACCATCGCAGGATGAAAATAAAACTGTGTGGCAAGTCGATAAAGTGCGGTGCCTGAAGAGAAGTGCGGCACACGTCACATAAACAATGATGCGACCGAATGGAGAGGAAGGAACAAAAAATAGGCTCCAGTTTGATGATGAGAGAGTAGAGAAGCAGGAAAAACAAACCAGATTCGATGAGAGCAAAACAACTCTGGAAGACCGGCAGTAGCGAGTATTGAGTGGAGATTGGAGATTGGAGTGTGACCGAAATATGATGAGCAGTTGTGGCGACATCATAGCGACAATAATGCGACATCACACTGACAACAGTGATGGTTGATGTGAAAAGAGAAGAGGAAGGAGGACACATAAAAAGCGACGAATAAGGAGATGGAGATGAAGATGAAGATGAAGATGGCTCATTCTGAGTTTGTTGCTTTCATGTGAGTGAGGCCAGAGGAAGATAAAAGTCGACATGAGCGCTGCGAGGTTGACATAAAATGCGAATCGTGCATAACGCACTTGACGGGAAGCGAAATGAATGAGAAGAAATAGAAATCCACGAATTTATATTCGGTGCACTTTGTTCCCCGTTCAACTTACCGCGACTTCATTGTCTTTTGTTGCGCATTAAGTTACGCGTTGAATGCTAAGATGCGTTCCGATTTGGCTCGTCTTTACTCGGGACCCGGTATTTATTTATTCAACTCACAAGTAACGATATTCACGCAAGCGTGCATTCAACATTCGAACATATTTTGTATAATGTTACTTTTCGGTAGAGCCAATTTTGTGCAGATGTTGCTTTTCTAACTACTGGCACACAGCGAAAGATGCTCCAGGGTGAGGATTGACGTTCGTTGTGCAAGGCTCAAAATCGAGAGATGAGCAGAATGTTAACGAAATGCGTGCCAAAAGTTGCTCACAGCGTTAACATGGAAAAAAGGAGCAGAAAAGATTTCTGCGTGACATTGTTTATTTGCTTTCGGATTATGCAGAATAGCTTAAAGTCCAATTCGATTCTGGTGCGCGCTGTAGAGCTGATCGCCAGTTCGCGATTTGCATTGCTCAACGTTGAGATGCTTATGAGAGAAGTGAGTAGAATAACAAAGCAAAGAACAGCTCAACTGTAGCATTCAGAAAAGGCACTGGAAATAATATCGGTCGCAGGCGACTGGGAAAAGTGAAAAACAGTGGAGAATTGCTGGAGTAGCTCGAGACATTTCACCAGGGCAGCGGTCATCACAAGATTTAGTAGAAGCCACGCCGAGATGAAAACACGCGAACGGGATTGATCCGCAATCACATCCACCACAAGCAATAAGTGAAAAAAAAGAAAGCTCGGCAGAGATGAGGCTGGCTCAATGTGCAGTTCTGTGCCGGCCGTGCTTCTACTTTCTTGCACAGAAAAGTTTAAGTAACATTCACATCAATATCAACATTAACGGAAAATGCTGCAAAGTAAGATAAATCTCGATGGGAATCGGCGGCATTGCGAAGGAAGTGCGCCAGGAAGGGAACCAAACAAAATGGTAAAGTTCATTAGCGCCTGAAGAACTCGAGCCAAACTTTCCCAATCTTGAGCTTACTCTTTTTACGCGTTTCCTGCCATTCTTCGCTCTTTTTCCAATGGTGCAATGCAATTGCCAGTATTAAGATGTGAAATGATGAACGAACAAAGATGTGCCCAGAGATTTGGACGTGCAAAATTCGACAGAATTTTGTTTGGGGGCAGCTCGATATATCCTTAATGGCGCAAATCGGTATCGATCTCGTGCTGTTGTTTGTTAGCGATGATACCATTTCGCGAAAGCTCGTCTCTGTTTTTGATTCGTTGTTGAATGATTCGCAATGTTGAAGATGCCAGTTTTCTTCTCAATTTTCTCGTCATGAATTGCGGTTTTCAATCATGCTTGTTTGCTCGGGCAGTGATGCGCGAGTGCCTTTTCGCTCATTGCATATGCAAAATCGGGATTCGCTTTAATTTAAAATAATCATGCCACGTAGCGATGAAATTACGGATGCGCCCAAGTAACGCGATGAATATTGAACCAATGGCGCAACAAGAAGAAGAATGAAATTAATGCAATTGACGCTGATCTTGCAGGATTGGCAATTTTGCGTTTCAAAAGAAAGATTCTCTAATGGTATGAAACGGAAATAACCAACGCAGAACGAATGTGAGTGGAACATTCTGGCTAGCCAATGAGGGTCGGTTCGTAATTGAGATTATCATTGGAGAAGATAACGAAAGTGGTGCTTCATGCAGATGGTGAATGACAGAATTAGGTTAATGCGAAAATGTGGGGAATGGACGTTGACGAGGGAAAATCACGGTAATAGCGTGACGAGTCAGTGTGTGTGGCGAGGACCCAAAAAATGCGAAGTTAATGTGATTACAAGAATGCCGGCAGTCCAAGCGATGAAATGTAATGAATAAATTGAGTAACGTTGTACGAGGACTACGTAATGCGATGTGGCGACGTTAAGCTCGTCTTTGCAATGCATTGCTCTCTTCGTAGTTCTTCATCCCCATCCTTAGTCCTCCAAATCTGTCTCGACATCGGATTTGAATTAGGTCTCTAATCGCTGTTTGCTGATTCAATGCACCATCTCCGAGGCTCGGACTCCGAGCTTCACTCGGTACATTCGGTAAAGCAGGCACGAACTTAAGTTAATGAGCCTCACTATTTTCGGGGCTGTTTTTATCTTTCCACTCTATCTTATTATCTCGTTTTCACGCGAGTTTTGCCACACTTTTCTTTTAATGTTTGTCGTGTATCTCGCAAACATTCACGATAATTTATTAACTTTTTCTTAACTCTGTTGAGCAAATTTGAACAGTTGCATCGCGCTCTTTCTCTTCACAGTGGAATAATGT
>JAGGCA010002839.1:5651-18041 GCA_022876805.1 Osperalycus tenerphagus | reverse complement strand
TGTTGTTGTTGTTGTTGTTGTTGTTGTTGTTGTTGATGATGTTGTTGTTGATGTTGCTGATAGTATTGCTGTTGAGGTAAACGCGCTGGTTGCTGCTGTTGCGGTTGATAATATTCTTGTTGCACTGGTGGTAATCCGCAATTCTGATTCGGAGGCGGTATTCTCTGCTGTTGCTGCTGCTGGTGTTGTTGATGTTGAATGTGCTGCTGAAGCTGATGTCGCATCATGACAGGAGCATGTCCCGAATGATCAGCGCCTGGTGGCGGTTGCTGAACCATTTGAATTTGCTGATTTTGTACCTGCATCTGGTGTGGAAGTTGTTGTTGCATGGCTTGTTGCATCGGCGGCGCAACCCACCGAGTCGTCTTCTTGTTTACCATCGACGTGGCAACAGTGGGTGGTTGTGGTCCCTGGTTCATGCTGTAACCAGCAACAGCAACCGCGCTCGGTAGACGTTGGCGCAACATAGTGTGCAGAGCAGGTCGCGAGTGACCAGCCGGTCGCTCGAACCGAGGCCCTGGTGGACCAACAACTGCTGGTTGTTGAGGACCGTAGTAGCTCTGTTGATGGACCTGGGGTGGGACAGGCTGCATACCTTGCATACCATGTTGAGGCGGACCTCCGTACCATCCTGGTGGGCCGTAATCACCATAACCCGGACCAGGGCCGGTAACTGACATTCTAATAGGTGGAGTTACGGCACCATTTGAAACTTGTTGCTGCTGATTCTTCGGCTGTCGTCGTTTTCGCTGCGCTTTCTGCTTCTTCGGCGCTGCTCTTGGACTCATGTCGTTCGGAGTCAATGCTTCACGCTTCAGTGACTCTTCCACGGGTACCATCGGTAGCATGTTGGGAGGCACACCGACCATGCCTTGCGGTGGCATAGCGGGTATGGGAGCTTTACTCTCGACACCAACAACTTGCGGAGGCGGTGGTGGTGGTTCATCTTCGGGTGGAAGTGGCGGTGGTTCGAGATAATACGACGTCGGTTTTCGAATGCTATGAGTGTGCCATTCCATCAGATTATGATTCTCTTCGCCACGCAATGGTTTTCGCTCCATCCGCACAGCACCAAACCATGTCCAACTGAGCGGTGCTGGATTTTTGTGACCTTCCAGCAGATCCCATGGTGACATTTTTTGCTTTTCAGCAACTTGTAAGCCTTGCTTCTTGTCGATCGAATCAAAGCCAGCGATCTTGTTGCCCTTGTTATGAGACGAGACACAAGTAACGCTGTGAATCCGTTACTGTACTAATCCAAAATATAATGTCTTACCTTAGTATCAATCAGACTCCCCATCGGTTCACAAGTGATCACATCGCACGTCTGCTTGGGGATTGGCAAAAGCTGACGAATCATAGCCGGCGTATTACGATCAGCGGGCAGCTCCTTCTTCAGCTTCTTAAGCAGGTTCTGATACTGTTTCCTGGTCTCTTCTCGCTGTTCGGCTGAATCAGATGCATGTGTCGTATGAATGAGAACGGCCAGCATATCCAGAACCGCGGTGAAGAGGCTGTAATCCAGTTGCGGATCGACGACTCCGTTGCAGATAAGCTGCAGCAAGAGCACTGCCCATTCGGAGGTCAAAGGTGACGATCGCTGGATCATATCAAACATGCCACCAACGAGACTCAATCTCAACTGGAGGCCTTCTTGTATGGACTGCTTTACTCTCGTATCTTCGACAGCTTTTTCGTGAATTGCTTGATAAAGTTGCGAGTTCAATGAGTTTAGTAATGTCTCGCGTTCCTTGTCCTGTCCTTTCAAGCAAAGCAAAACGAGCGATAGAAATGGTTGAAAACTTAAAAGTGAAAATGATGCCGAATTCAGGTTGCTGTTCGATGAACCCTTCTGTGTAAAGCCTCGGTCCTTGTTCTTCGATGATGATGAATATGAACTCTGTGATGCCATTATTCCACAAGACATCCAATTCCCTGATTCCAAAACAGAAGCAGCAACTCGCAGTATCTTGCCCTGAATGGCGCTCGGCAGTTTGGCCAGCTTCTCGATCAATGGCGCGACCAACCAGATGCGGTTCTCTTTTGACAACGAACTCGGTGAATCGTTGTTCTGGCATTGCAGCGATTTCTGGCCTGACATGCCTTTTGAATGCGCACTATTCTTACTATTCATTTGAAGATTAGGCGAGCCTGTTAGCGAATTCTTCTGACTTTCGTCGCTCGCATTCTGGAAAAAATCGACGGTCGCCTTCGCAACATTGTCGAGCCAGTTGTTGACTTCCGACGATGATTGAGATTTGCACTGGGCGTACATCAACTGCAATTGGAGCAAAGACAATCTCATTGTCCATCCATCCAAAGTCTCCAAGATTTTTGCAATCATCTGCTTCTGATCCATCTCCTTGTCACGCGACGATACTGATTCAGTTGATTTCGGATAGCAAATCAGTTGCAGCAGATGCTGAGCTTGTTTGTGAGAGAGCATTGGATCCAGCAAGATGTTTCCGCCTTCCTTGCTGGTGCTTAACTTTTCCGGATCAGCGAGACATCGATCGTGAACCCATTGCTGAGCGCATATATGCTTGAGTGCTTTCTCTGCAAACTCATTCAGGCCTGCGGCTTCAAGGCTACTATTCTCGTATCGTGTTGATTTACCTCCGTAACTATCGAAGATAAAAGCAATTACTAGAATTCATTTTTTGCGAAAAGTCTCTTTTCACTTACGGTAGTCCAAGATCACCAAAATCTGTATCATCAATGGTACCCAAAATGTCACTGATACTGATCTCTCCTTTACCGTGCCCACTGTCCGACTTTGATTTGCATTCTCTTTCGCTTTCAACTGAATCAGCCAACATGAGAATCGCTTTCAGCACGGCGACAACAGGCTCAACTTTCAAACTCGTGTGTGCAGCAGTCAACAAGAACCGATCACAAGGATATTTGAGGAAGTACAGAGGACGCTGAAGACTCTGCGGTGGAGTGGCGAATGCCGATGGACCAGGACTTGTCAATGAGTACATGAAAGGCAATATAGTAGGTGCCGAGGGCTGGCTTACAGATGAATCCAACGACTTGAAAAGACATAGCAGCAAATGACATGTCAACCTCGCCCCAGGTTCCGCATCTTGTCGGACTACACTCTCAGCTCGCGGAGTTTCAGGGAATGCATTGACCAACGACTTTAGAGCGACATGAAACACAAAATCTTGAAGCTGGATACATCGTCGAGCGACCAAGATGGATGTGAAAACAGCAAGGCTGTCATGGATAGAGAGATCAGCGACGTCAACCTGAGTGAGCAAATCGAGGAATCCTAATTCGTGGTTTGCCGAGCAGCACAACGCCTTCAACACACCAAGCCATTCGGCGCCCAGCGATGGACAGCGAGCTGTGAGATCGGCACAGAGCACCGAAATATCGTTGACACGATCAGAGTCTCTAGCAATAGATATTGAATGGATCACGTTGCACACGAAACTGTAACGAAAAGATGCGGAATCGTTGAGTTGTTTGAAGTGAGACTGATCGGGCTTGAGACGTGGATTGTTGATGACGTCGATCATTACTGCTGTGTTCCACGAGTGACTTGTGTGAGCGACGGGCGCCTGGGGGCCCAGAATAGTTGTCTTGATCTTGTGTAAGATCAAACCAAACGAATCTTGATGCTTTGCTTGTATGTGAGAGCAACATGAGTAGAGGTCATGAAGATAACATAAAATGCATCTTTCGGCAGCTGACAAGCAGTCGTTCGGGTTAGTTATGTGCTTGACCAACTTGTAAAGCGACTCGAAGACAGAGAGCGTTTCATCCACTGAGACCATCAAGCAGTTCTGATAGCGGTACAAAACACCGATAATGTACAGACCAACTACTGTACAGTAACCGCCTGCCATAACGGGACATTTCTGCTGCAACTGGATCTCGATATCAGTGAGATCTTTGAAAGAAAACAAAGAGTGAGACATGATTTTGTTTACAGCATTTAATAAACCCATCGAACTTAAACGTCTTACCCTTGAGGATCTGAATTACGAAATCAATCAAGCCATGAACGTTGAGAGACATCTCCATGAGATCGAATAAAAATGCGAGTGATTCCAGCATTGGTAGATAATTGGCCGAACCAGTGGAAACGCCATTCATCATTTCGATGACGTTCGCGGCACAACTCGACGTGATGACTTGCTGATCGAAATACGAAAAGTTCTGGAAGCGCGAGATGACCGATTCTGAACTGAAACCTTCTTTGCTAGCGTGTTTCTTGATCTTGCCACCATCAGAGATGTCGCGCGATGATTTTCGATTGAATATCCTTGAAATTTCTTTAGTCATTCTCTTCACGCTTCTCTGGGCCTCGTCGCGGTCTTTACCGAAACCGTATAATAAGATGTGACGTTGATTGCCATCGTGACGGAAGGCCTCGTCCTGTGGAATGGGAAAGTGTTTCGTGTACAGGAGATGCCTTCGTTCTTGTTTCTTTGCAGGTGATTCCAGTCCGAACGAGCCGATCAAGCTGGTACTACCATCGTCTTCCTTGTCGGAACCAACTGAATCCGGTAGGAGAATATCTAGAATAGAAAATTTGCGTTAATCAACACCGAATGAAACTGATCGCTACAGCTACAAAATGAACCGTTATGAGTGAAGTTATGAGAACCAGGATTAATTTTGTTGAACGGCCAAGTTCGAGAAAGAGACGCTTTACATGTACCGTACAGTCAGTCATGCAATTGAGAATGACATGCAAGTTGTAAGGGCAAGGATTAGTACAAGTCAAATTTGAATGTCCATTCAAAAGCATGATCAATCATACCTGCTTGGTCGTTCACATCTTGTTGGCCTTCCTTTATATCTTGCAAGATCTTTCCGATATCGGCATCAATTCCCGCATCGTCCATGTCCATGTGTTGATCCCACATGTTTTGACCATGTTGTCCCGGTACTGGTTGATTCCCCATCGGGCTAAACATTGGCAAGGATGACTGTGGTCCTGGGTGCACACCGGGCATGTGTGGAGGGCCAGAAAGAGGTCCCGATGGTAGGTTTTGCACGAACCCAGTCAGTGATGGTTCAGATGCCGATTTGGATGTCGAATTTGTCCGCGAGATAAAATTTGAACTGCTCTGCGAGTTGGCGAACATGCCGCGTGAAATCAGCGTACACATGTAAGCATCGTGAGAGAAGACATCGCAACGGATGAGTTCACCGAACAGTAAAATCAAATTCATGAATGTTTGCTTTGCTTCTGGATTCTTTGTACGCTCCACCAAAACCGGAGCATGATTATCAAGAAAGTTCATCAGCAGATTTTGGTAAATCGGCCCTGATGAACTCAAACTGGAAGAAGTGACAGCATCTGTTGCTGTTCCATTGACCAGGTCGACATCTTTCTCTTCGGTCATCTCCGTGTCCTTCTCAATCGACAAATCCAATTGCCTCTTCTCCAACAGCCTCGCCACGACCAGCGCTCGATGTTCACCTGTCCTTTTCGTAGTGACTGCCCACTCACAGAGCAGCTTCACAATTGGCTCATCTTCTGCGAGGTAGTTTGTAAGGTTCTGCTCGGAAACGTCCGCTGATGCTGATGCTGAATTTGATGGCGAGTTCGGGAATATGCTTGTGTATAATGTATCAACTGAATTATTTTGATCCACTCGATCAAAACAGTGACGATCCAGTGCGTCCAAAACTGACAACAATCGTGCGATCGTTATGCCAACTGTGCTCTGTTGCCACTGATCGCTAGACCAACGCATCTCCACGGCCATACTTCTCATGATGATTTCTTTTTCCACTTCTCGAATTTCGTCTCTCAGTGGCTTATTATTTGGTCTTTGCGGCATCGGCAAACTCGATGAAGGGCATGGCAGATAATCGAGTGGTGATCCTTGATAGACGGGTGAAGTCTTGCCCTCGCCGATATTGTGCCACACCAACGCAGACGGACACTCCAACGTGATTATCTGCATAATTGCCGACAAACCTAATATGGTATTTCGATGAAGCGGACAACTAAATAACTCTTGGAAACTTGCAACCAGCGCGTTAGTCGATGACTGCGTCGCGTTTGTGTTCCCACTCTCCGAACTACCAGCTGCTGCTGCTGCGGCGGTCGAATTATCACTGTTCTGCTGATTATCACTTGATGTAGGAGTGTAATCACTAACATACAGATTGATTTTCTTGGCGCAGTGATGTGCCAATCGACGTGATAGCATTTCCGATTGCGTAAAACCCATCACATACTGGAGCAGAAGCGGCACGATGATCCTCATGATAGCGTCGTCCGGTGACTTGACTTTCTCGTACAACTCGAGCAACCAGGTCAGGAAATCGTTGCGATCGAGCAGTCCTTCTTCAAACAAATGCCGTGCCAGCTGAATTTGATACTGCCACTGCTTATAAATGACATCAAACGTTACGGTAGTCGAACCAGGAACCGCCGATGATGCTGCAGCCGCCGAAGACCCGCTCCCTGACGCGCCACTACCATGATAATGTTCGCAAATTTTCTGGTACAATTCGCGCAAGTACTTGCACAGCGCCTGTGTCCACTCCTGAGACGGATCGGGCAGCTGTCGCTTCTTAGACTTGGAGCCAGCTTCAGAGAGCGCGATCGAGTAAGTGGACGACATCTTAATGAACCAGGCAGCCTTCATCATGGGCACCTGGGAGTCGTACAGCTGCAAGAAGATGCCTTCTTTGTTGTTGAAGATGGGAATGCGTTTGGCCAGCTGTGTGAGCGATCGCGACCCGCTGGCCAGGTCCTTAAACCAGTTGTCGACCGCGTTCTTGGTCTTGGCGTGCACGTACCACACATCTTTGGTGTTGATCTGCTGCTTCTTGCGCGAAGTGTCCGGGAATGTGTTCAGTTTCTGTTTCTCGCTGAGCAGGGCACTGAAGTACGAGCCGAACTTGTTGGCCGTGATGTTCGAATTGCGAGCCGAGCCGAATTCATCTTGCAGAAGCGGCGATGTCAGGAATCCCTGCTTGACGTTCACCGGTGTCAGTTCATCCTGCAACCAGAATTACAACACGGGTCAAGCTCATCTCCATCGGGGACGGTTCTCTGGTTCGAGCTTACCTCTTTCTGTTTGTGTTCCTGCGGGTAGACGTCCGGCGGTCCAAACTTGTTCCTCTTAAGCGGCCTTTTCTCAAATAACCAAGTAGACACAGAGGACGCAGCCATTTTGCGCCGACGAGACCGAGACCGCGCCAACCGGTGAGCTGCCCAACTCAACGGCGGCAAAATTCAACTCTCTAAATTCTACACCTCTAGTTATCTGACTAATCCTTTATTTTTTTTTAATAATAATTTTGTGTCAATAGTTATTGCCAAATGAATGATGTCGAGTTTACAATCAAGATTCTGAACACAGTTCGACATCTATCGCCACTCTCATCTGGCACGGCAAGTCTCCAAATGTGGCCAATTGCGGAACATTTATGGGAGCAACGATGGAGAGTCAGGAGGCAAGAACAATAAACCGACGTGTCAAACATTCCGGCATCGATGGCTAAATAGCGACAGCGAGTTTCCCAGGAATCTACATCAACTGAATTATTGTAAAAACGAAAATATCGAAGTGCATCTCCGCTGCTGATTAACGAGAAGAATGATGGGTCGAGTCTGGTGTCCAACTGATAATCAATATCGATCGATTTCAAGTTAATTAATTTGTCGAGAAGCCTCACCAAATCGACCCCTTTTAGCATGTCGTAACTCAAATGTTTCTTACTGTCGAGTTACTTCTCGCAGCACTTCGAAATGTGAGCAATCAAAGTGATTCTCTTGATCTGCATCTCGACGACCTCGCACCATGACTTGCACACAAACAGACACGAATGTCTATACTCCAGTGCCAGACAGGCAATGAGCTTGTCGAGCACCTCTTTAGGCGCTTCGCTCCATCCTTGAGCAAACCTCAACGACATCTTCAGCTACCTGTGTGTGCAAATCAAACAGTGAGAGGTTAGAGAGGAACCAATGTGATCAATAACTGGCCAGAAAGTGAGGAACAAGCGAGAGAATTGAGTGAAAATTTTCTGGAATTCGGTTGTGAATAACGTGATACACGAAGGGCTCGCGATTCGAGAATCAAGAAATTGACAAATTTAACATATCTAGTTATCTGACTAATCATTTAATTAAATAATTGTGGACGAAGTTGGGCCGAGCAAGACGACACCGCCAAACCAACCGATGAGCAGGAGACAGAGAAAGATGCTCGCAATTCTCAGATTTCGTTGGTCAACTAATCTTATATACGCCTGCGGTGTGTAGACGTGTTGAGGGAACTCGGGTGGCACCGCGGATGATAATGGAGAAGACGAGCGTGATGGCGATGTTGAAGTCGACTTGTCGGTGCTGGTGCTGGGCGACAGATCGCGAGAAGGAATCCAACTGTATTGTCGACGACTCTTTGATGACGCGTGACGTGCGAAATACACATCGATGCGATCAACTTCAGCGCGCATCGCCTTTGCCATCTTCTTGTACTTTCCAACAGCTCCGTTCTTTGTCTCTTCCAGCCTTGGATCTGCATCTATTTCGGCGATGAGTTTTTCCAGATCTTGAATTTCTCGGCGCACTTTTGGCAGAAATCTCTTCATTTCATTCTTGAGCAGTTGTCGTTCGACACTTCCTTTCTGAGCTCCTCTTCGGCTGTCATTAAGCTGCTTCAGTTGCTGGACCTTCTCCTCCGCATCTCGACCGTGTTTGGTCAGCTGGTCAAACGAAGACATTCCGCTTTGAGATTTTTGACACAGCGATGGTCGAGAGTTGACAAGCAGGCTGTTGGCAATTAATTGTTGCATGTTCTACCGGTCTCATGCAGCGCTACGGTGGGATTGTAGTGTTCTGTAGCGGTGAATGTAGCGAATGTAACAATTGACACATTAGAAAAGTACTGTACTGTCACGCGACAACCATCGAACACCGTCATCAATCCATCAATCGTTTCAATACGTTGATTATTTGTCTCGATCTCGCCAATACTGCGTCGACTCGCTTTTCATTTTTTTCAGATACGGTCTATCCAGTATCGTTTGCAAGTACCAAACTTTGCTAGCAGATCTGGTCTTCATCTCGCGATGTCCCAAATCTGACGAGGTTGTGGCACCAATACACAAGCGATCAGTTGACAGCCAGAGCTTGATGGAAATTTGGTTGCATTCCGAGCACGGCAGCTTCGTACATTTTAGCTGATTAATAATGTGTCTCGAAAATGGTTTGGTACTGTTGCACCTCGTCTTGATCAACGCTATATGTTGCATTCAATCAGCTATATTCTAAATCGAAACTAACACGAGCATTCATAGAAGTTCAGAGTTGTAGCATGTTCGATTTGCATTGGGTCAGAAGATGATTCCATACAGCAGACTACACACGAAATACTGATTAATACTAGAGGCTGAAAATCGGTTTCCCGACATGCAGGTGTTTTGAGCTGAAGTGTGCTTTCGGGCGATACAAGATTTTGCTGCTTTATTCATTGACTTGAGTAAAACCTAGTTTTCTGATATTCGCATTTGCTTGGATTCTCAGAGTGTTTCTCCTACAATATGGAGACGACACATACTCACATTGCTTTTGGAACTCGTTGTCGGATTCGCTGCGTTTCATTTCGTCTAATTACGGAGACAGCGAACGTGGTTTTAAATAACGAGATGATATGTTTTCGGTTAATTGCATTCCTGATATGAAATTCGTTGAGATGTCGCGGTTAAATCCGCAAGCATGAAGCCGTATACCAGACGCCAAGAACTTTTTTGTTTTTTTTTGCGGAAATATTTGCAATCATCGGGACCACCTGTGATAGACATAAGAAATGTTTTAAGCAAACATGTAAAGCAGTCGAGCGAACGAGCAAGAAAATAATGGATCGAGTGCAGGGAAAAGGGTCAAAAAAGGTTTTCGACGTGGAAAGCTATGACGTATTATCGCTTTTTTTCTGATTGCGTGCTGGCCAATGTCCTCCTTACATGGGTGTCTCTGTGTGTGTGCTTCTCTCAATTACATCATTGGGTAACTCGAAACAAGATGGGCACAGCTTTCGAGTGCTGCTTCAACAGAGGAAACGTCATTGATTCCGTCATTGATTCCAATTTTCCAATTCCGATTGGCATCTTCGTCTATTGTAAACACAGATTCTTGGCGTGGTGCAGCTTAAGTATTGCATTTGGAGTGCTTTACATGCAATATGCCTGTCACATTGCGTAATGTGAGGCCATCGAGCACCTACACGTTTAATTTGCTGACGCTGCTCTGTAATCCTAACCAAAACAATTAACGCATTAAACATGAATGCGAAGGCAGTAATAAAAGCGAACAGGCGTCTCGCTCAAGTGTCACATCTTCATTTCCATTTTCGTCTCGCATCCTGGAGATATTTGTGTAGGATTACAGAAGGCCGGGCTAACATGGCAACTATCGGACTTGGGTTGCAGCCTGCAACTTGCAGGTCGCTGCGTGGCTCAACGCAATTCTTGTGCACACGCCATAAGAATTAAGAGAAGCACTTCTGCCCGTTGAAAGCCATGCTCGAAACGCTGTCATCCAATCGCAGCCATCGCACACTATATGACGAACAGTGATAAAAGTGAACACACCGCTTTTATGGGTAACATTTCGTACACGAAACTTGACGTTGATCAGTTGCCTGTTTTGCCAGTCCATATTAATAATAAATATCGAGAGCATTTGTCGCGGAACGGGGTTAGAGATAGATTAGAGTGCTTCAAGTCATTGGCAGTCGCTGTGTTGTTACTGGCTGGCTGCGAATCGTCAATCGACGCTTGGAACTCGTTCGAGGACCTCATTGAGGTAAGACACGATGATGCTCGTCAACTTTGATGCCATTTACATGATAATAAGTGCATTATGTGATTGCTCTAACTTTTGCAAAGCACTGCTACTATATCGCGACATGAATATTTTTGCTTGCGTCTTTCAACGGTGTCTTGTGCATCTTCGAGATGTGAGCGGTCTCAATCTTCGTGAGCGGTGATCATTGGAGTCCCACTGAAACACGTTTGTCGTATTTAATCATGCCATCCGAGCAATAAGCTTTGGCTGTAAAGTTGCATGAGTGTAAACGAGTTACATTTAATTAGATATCACGAGAGACGGTCTATTGGCTTGTACAGCGTTGTTCCGACACGAATTACGCAAGCAACACGTTTCAATTTGAGAGATCTAGTGCGATGCGATGCAATTTGCTCAAGTTTATTTCGCGAATTGCTGCCACATTTAGGCAAGACAACAAAACCAACGTTACGTAATTTAGTTGACACTTCCGGAGAGACAGGCGAGAGATGGGAAGCTCTCTGAAATTCCATATTAAGCATCACGCTAGAAATCGGCAACTTTTCACTAACTTATTTGACTAAGTTATTGATTCGACGACACAGGTGAGTGTGTGTATTGTCTCAAAGACAGATTGCTCGCGCATCAAAATTCTGGTCGCATTCCTCACAATGTTTACGAATACCAGTATTGGGAGTGTTGTTTGTTCATCATTGGTTTGGTTACAGTCGATGCTTAGAAAGAAACAATACCTGTCATTCAGAAGTCACGTCCATGCATTTCCGTGTTATTTGTTCGGTTTTGCTCTTTTCATTTCTTACAAAGCCATGGAAATGCCGGAGCGTTTTTATTAGACAATACATCAATGTTGAGACCCGGTTGAGATATTTTTATGTAGTGATGGCTAGATATGTGACTATGCGACAGATGAAGCCAATTCGGTGACCGGCTCTTCGCGAGATTTTCCAACTTGTTTGAGTAGTTCATTTTTTGGAAAGTTATCAGACGACGTGACGAAAAGTCATTCGGAAAGAGAAAAAATGATAACGCCCGAATAGTTCCTGATCAGTCAATGACACCACAGCTCAGAGTAGCGCAACTTTTATTATCTAGATGTTTCAACAATTCTATTTTTGATCACTTCCAAAGGAATCCATCAAAGTTATTGGAAAACTTTAATACGAGCATTCACTGAAGTTGAGAGTTGTAACACGTTCGACCCACAAGGTGATTTCTTACAGCAGACTACACTACACATGAAGCACTCATTAATACAAAAGGCTGAAACCGCTTTCCCGACATGCAGGCGTTATGAGGTGAGGTACTTTCGGGCGACAAAACATGTTGATTTATTATTTATCGGCGCAGTTATCACGTTAATGTAAGAACGATGATGAAGATTGTAATTAAGAAAAGTGTACGCTACAGGAATAGTTATATGCATTCGGTTATCGCAAGACGAAAACCTGACCTGTAGACCTGACTTTTGCATTCAGTCGTGAACACATATACGAATATATGTATATAGCATGATTGCCTACGTTACTTAACATTAATTAGAAAACACGATTTTCGTTGCCAAAGTTGTTCATAGCATAATCATACTTCATACACGATCG